>BQNB010107189.1:0-23221 GCA_026074375.1 Tanacetum coccineum | reverse complement strand
TTATCAAAAAGGAAGTTATCAAACTCTTTGATTCCGGATTGATTTACCCTATCTCTGATAGTCCGTGGGTGAGCCCCGTTCATTGTATGCCTAAGAAGGGTGGCATGACCGTAGTCAAAAATGAAGATAATGAGTTGATTCCTACAAGACTAGTTACCGGATGACGTGTTTGTATAAATTAATGCAAGCTTAATGATGCGACTCGTAAATATCATTTCTCGTTGCCTTTTATGGACCAAATGCTCGAACGATTAGCGGGAAACGAATACTATTGCTTTTTAGATGGATTTTCCGGAGAAGACTACCTTTACTTGCCCTTATGGGACGTTTTCTTACCGACGTATGCCTTTTGGTTTATGTAATCCTCCGGGCACGTTCCAAAGGTGCATGATGGCCATTTTCCATGATATGATCGAGGAAACAATGGAGGTCTTTATGGACGATTTCTCGATCTTCTCGAGATTCTTTTCTCGTCATGCCTCTCCCATGTTAGACAAAATGCTCAAACGGTGCAATAACACTAATTAGTTCTAAATTGGAGAAATGCCATTTTATGTAAAAGAAGGCATCGTGTTCTAGGATAAGAGGCCATAAAATTTCAATGTCCGGGATTGAGCTCGACAAAGCTAAAGTTGATGTTATAGCTAAACTCCCTCATCCGACTTCCGTCAAAGGCGTTCAAAGTTTTTTAGGTCACGCCGGGTTTTATCGTCGATTTATTCAAGATTTTTCTAAAATCGCCCGGCCAATGACTCATCTTCTAGAAAAAGAAACCCCGTTTGTTTTCTCGAATGAATGTATTGAAGCGTTTAATATACTTAAGAAAAAGTTAACCAAAGTCCCGATTTTAGTTGCCCCCGATTGGGACCTACCATTTGAAATTATGTGCGACGCTGGTGATTATGCGGTAGGTGCAATCTTGGGGCAACGAAAGACCAAACATTTTTAGCCTATACGATATGCAAGTAAGACCATGAAGGATGCTCAAGCACATTACACTACGACGGTGAAAGAACTATTAGCCGTAATATATGCTTTTGAGAACTTCCGGCCTTACTTAGTCTTATCAAAGACCATAGTGTATACGGACCACTCGGCTCTTAACTATATTCTTGCTAAGCAAGATGCTAAGCCAAGATTGCTCCGGTGGATTCTCCTACTCCAAGAATTTGATGTCATTATTCATGATAAAAAAGGAGCGAAGAATCTCGCGGCCGACCATTTGTCTAGATTAGAGAATCCTCATCAAAGTGATCTCGAGAAAAAAGGAAATTAATGAAACATTTCCTCTCGAGACCCTTGGAAAGATATATTTTCATAGTGATTCTAGTACCCCATGGTTCGTTGACATTGAAAATTGCCATGCGGAGAATTTTATTGTGAAAGGGATGTCGTTCCAACAAAAGAAAAAATTCTTTAAGGATGTTAAGCATTATTTTGGGACGACCCCTACTTGTTTAGGATTTATGCGGATCAAATGATTAGACGATGTGTTCACGGCCAATAAGCCGTTGATATCCTCACGGCTTGCCATAATGGACCCACCGGGGGACATCATGGTGCCAACTACACCGCTAAGAAAGTCTTTGATTCTGATTTCTATTTGCCGACTATTTACCGTGATGCCCATGACTTGGTCACACGGTGTGACGCTTGTCAATGTCAAGGCAAAATCTCACAAAAAGATGAAATGCCTCAAAATGCAATTCAAGTATGTGAGATCTTTGACGTATTGGGCATCCACTTTATGGGCCCGTTCCCGTCTTCTTGAGGGAACAAATACATTCTCGTAGTCGTCGACTATTTATCTAAATGGGTTGAAGCAAAATCGCTCCCTCACTAATGATGCTCGAGTTGTTGTTAAGTTTTTAAAATCTCTCTTCGCCTGATTTGGAACTCCTCGTGCTATAATTAGTGATCGCGGTACTCACTTTTGTAATGACCAATTCGCGAAGGTCATGCTTAAGTATGGAGTTACCCACCATCTTTCTACCGCGTATCATCCACAAACAAGTAGACAAGTAAAGGTTTCAAATCGTGGTTTGAAACGTATTTTAGAAAGGACCGTAGGTGAAAACCGTGCTTCATGGTACGATAAGTTAGATGATGCATTATGGGCTTTTCGTACCGCTTTCAAAACACCCATCGGGTGCACTCCTTATAAGCTAGTGTACGGAAAGGCTTGCCATCTTCCTATCGAGCTTGAACACAAGGCCTATTGGGCCTTGAAACATTGTAATTTTGACCTTAAGACCGCGAGTGATCACCGAAAAGTTCAAATGAATGAATTAAATGAACTCCGGGATCAAGCTTACGAGAATTCTTTAATCTAAAAAGAGAAAACGAAGAAGATTCATGACTCAAAGATTAAAAACCGCGTCTTCAACGTTGGTGATCAAGTTCTTCTCTTCAATTCTCGATTAAAGATTTTCTCAGGCAAACTTAAAACCCGTTGGACCGGACCATTTACTGTTGCTCAAGTTTTCCTTTATGGTGCCGTTGAGTTATCTCAAACTGATGGACCAAACTTCAAGGTGAATGGTCATAGACTTAAACATTACTTTAGAGGGGACATACCACCGATGCTTGTCCCGGATCTCCAAACTTTCCCCATGGACCACCAAATTCTTGGATCGAGTCAGGCTTGTGACTCGGTTAACAAAAACAAGTGCTTCGTGGGTGGCAACCCATGCTTATCCCTAGTAGTAGTATATTAATATAATAAGTGTGATGTGAGGAGGCTTGCCTCTTCCTTTCTTGTGTTTCGTGTTTTGTGTTTTATGTCCAGGATTGCCTGAATTTTGAAGACTCTCATGCTCGTAGTTTTGTCCATCGTCCACTCGATCTTTAATCCTTCACATGCTTATATATGCGAATTCGATATCGTAGATCTTATTGATTTAACGTTTATCTATTAGCATAACTATTAAACGGCTTTAGATTTACGTAGAGACCCCATAATATATGGATTATGCCTTGAATTAGTATGGGGGTGGCAGTCTCACATTGAGGACAATGTGTAGTTCTAGTATGGGGGGGGATCTTTCGATTCGATCTTATTTGCATTTGTCTTGTCTTCACGTAACCCCGTTTTTCCACCAAAATAGCAAAAATATACCAAAATTTAAATTTTTTCAAAAATAGAATAAATGTTTAGAGACGTAATTTTGTCTTTTTAAGGAATAAATTTTGACTTGATCGAGCATGTTGCGCTCTAGCTTGCCCCTTAACTTATATAAATTTAAGTTTTTGCTTGTCTTTTATACAAGAAGCTTTAAAACGTGAATTCTAGCTTGAAAGAGCCAAGAGTTTGCAAGTTTCCATGATAAACTTTAAATATGCTAAGCTTAATTTATTAGACTAAGCATTCGCGGATCTTTTTATTAAAGATTTTAAATTTGCGAAGAACGAGAAATGATAGAGTTTTATATAAGTTAGATGCTAAACATGGAGTAGTTGGATCTTTTTCAAGCTCAAAGAAGTTAATTGTGGCTTTTTGCTCCCATCATCTTAATAAACTTTATATAATTGTTGAATAAATAAAGTTACTTTAGGTTTTTACGATTCTTAGTTTAAATCACTTCGTAGAGATTCCTTCTGGTGAAATTAAGGTACACATCGAGGTTTTGTCAGTGTTGTGGGGAAATAGACTACCGATTCCTGACGGCTCGCTACCGTTATCTAGGTAGTTAAAAGACTACAAGACTTGAAATTTGGCTAATAATAAGTTATGTAATAAACCGAAACCAAAATAAGACCACTACTTCTTGCCGGCTCACAACCGATGTGGTAGTCGTTTAAAGGGTGAAGGTAATAATAATAAATAAAAACTATGGGCCGATAAAAGTTTACTGCCTCTTACCAGCTCACAACCGATGTGGCAGTCTTCTAAATAAGGCATATAGTGATAATCCGAGACTGATAAAAGTTTGTTGCATCTTGCCGGCTCACAACCAATGTTGCAGCCTTCTAAAAGGTCGAAGAAATTATCGAGGTCACCGATGTGACAGTTGTTTAAAGGACCAAGGTTTAATAATGTTGCAATAATAATAATAATAATAATAATAATAAAGCCAAATTTCGACTTCGGGGTTAACTAAAAAGGATAACCCCTAAATCGTGCGAAATTAAAAACTTAATGTGGACCTTATTCTCACCATATCGTCTCTTTAGGAAAGGATTTCAAACTAAATGTGGTCTAAACCGGGTTTACTTTATATAAATAAGACTTTAATTTATTCGTCACAAATAATAATAAAATCTTTAGAGGATTTAGGAAATAAGGAAGCGGAAAGTGGCAATGCTTTCATAATTAGCTTTTATGAGTAGTGTTAGCATTTTAACTTGTATTTAACAATGATTTCGTTTTTAAGCTTAGTATGAGGCAGGTGAAAAATTGAGGACGATGAATTTATCCTTTTTAGTGTTTCTTGTTCCGTGAAGTTATGAATAAATGCATAAAAATGGTAAAACGGGGTGTTTTCAAAACTAATGATTTTTAAATCCCCTTAAATGAACACTTATCTACTTTTTGAGGAAATTAGTCTAGGGGGTTAAAATTGTTGGTTTTCTAAGTTTGTATTTATGACATTGCATGAGGACACGACAATAGTTTAGTATGGGGGATTTTGGTATGTGCTTAAATACACATACCTTTTACCTAATTAAACGAGCTAAAAAGACCAATATAGACCAAAAATACAAGAAAATGCAGTGTATATGTGTGTTTTGTCAATTGTGCAAAACAGACAAAATCGAGCACGAGAATGGAATGAGAGCGAAAAATCAAAACCGAAGGCGTATAAATTTTTAATGGGCCAACCCGTACCCATTTTAATGGGTCGGGTCAGCCCATTAAGGGTTATACTTATAAACCATATGCCTTAACCCATTTATTATAAATCCTAAACCCATTTCATATCTATATCTAGCCCAAATCAAGTCAAAGCCCAAACCTGATCCAGTCAAACATATAACGCACCCTAGTTACTATTTATCCTTGTGTTCTTTCCCTCCATTTTTACACCTTTCACACGCAGGGTAAAATCCACCCGTTTACCCATACGACCTCCCTTCTAGAATCTGACAACTCTGACACATGACGCAAGTGATGACGTTTTTGGCCTGCCAAGTTAGCAATCCCAAGGCCAATGATTGGGTAATGATGCATGGCCTCAAATTAAGGGCCAAGATTATGTTGCTTAGAGGATAATCAAGATTGAAGGGCCATGATTGATTGAAGAGGAACGTCATAGGGTCCTAGAAACTTCACCTCTCAGCTATATAAGGAGGACTCCTCACTCACCACAAGGCGTCTAGTTTTTAGCTTATTCTTAGTTTTAGTAGCTTATTATAACGTTTTTCTTACTGTATTTGCTTGTGAAGCCTTGTAACTTTTTCAATATTAATAAAATTGCAATTTACTTTTAAATCTTGTGCTTTGAATTCTGTCTTACTTAATATGCAAAGTAGCTTAATATGATTTGTGTGATGATTTAATAAGCCTCAATAAGCTCTTTTAACTTTATAAGCTAGCTAGAACTCAGTTAAGCCCTAAAAGCTTAACTGAGCTTAGATTTTCACTTAAATCCTCCCATAAATTACCTAAGCTTTTGATATGGATAATAAGCCAATTATGGAAGGGCTTATAGACTTCACCAACTTATTTCTAACAAGATGGAGCTTGTAGATTTAAGCTTGTATAAGCTAAATTAATCATTGTTTAACTGGGATAAAGGTACTCCTCCTTTTACTCATTTTTAGCTTAAATCTATGCATTAGCTTATTTTCTGCATATTGTTGCTTATTACTCCCTCTGTCTTATATAAAATGTCCACTTTGACTTTTTGAAGTCTTTCTTTTATAATTTTGACCATAAATATTTTTGTTTGTGTTATGTAATACTTGATGCAAAATATATGAATGAATTGAGTTTTAAATGTATTTTTCATTGGTATAACTTTCATCAAGTATCACGTAACACAAACAAATATATTTAAGGTGAAAGCTAAAAAAGAAAGACTGCAAAAGTCAATAGTGGACATTTAATATGGGACAGAGGGAGTATTGTTTATTATTGTTTACTTAGACTTATCAATGCTTAAAATTTGTCTGCTAGTAGTTTAGATTCAATTAGTTTGAGTTTTAGCTTAAAACTGTTAAAAAACCAACAAAAATATGCTTATTGTCTTAGTTTATCAGATAATGCTATTTAGTCTTTTCTTTGTGCTTATTAATGCTAAATAAACTTAGTCTATAATCTGATTTTATAAATTTAAGGTTAAATCAGTTTTATATAAGCTTAAAATGGTTTTTCATCTTTTTAAGGGGTGTTTGGCACTAGCAGTACTAACTTGAGTTAGTACTGTTAGTTTGCTCTTGACCACTTAGTTAAATTTGATAAGCTCAAATTAAGTTTAAAATTCAGTTTATTCAAGTTTTTAAGGTTTAAAATTCAATTTTAAGGTTCAAAGTAACCATGGTTTGAATCTGAGTTTTTCTAGGTTGATAACAAAGCATACTGATTTAATCTTGTTTAGTGGTCATCCTGTATTATTTTCATGATTGCTTGAGTCTCAAATGTAGTAGGAATGTGTTGGTTTAGACTGTGCTTGTTTTGGTTTAAACTGTCAACAATTGCATTTGATTCATATTCTAAGCTTAAAAAGTCATTTTCAAGTTCAAATTTAGATAAGTAAATATTTGTTTTAGAATCTGATTTTGATAGAATAAGCTCATTAGACATCAAGCTTGGTCTGTTTTAGGTTTTTAAGTTTTCAAATCATCTTTTAGTAGCTTAATTATAGGGCTGCACTTTGCATTTTTTAAACTTCAAAAATCCAAAAAAATTAGTTTAGTTAAACTGTCAGTTTTTAAGTCTTCTTTTTCTAGCTCATTTCTAATCCAATTTTCTTAAATCTTATTTTTATGTGTTATTTGGAAGCTAAACTCAATCTGTTTTTGGTTTCTAGCTTATACCTAGTGCTTATTTGTCCTTATTTTTATCTAAAAAAGTGTCTAAAAGTCTAAAAATTAGCCTAAAGAAGTATGATAAGGGCAGACTGATTCAGCTTAGGATATTAGCTTATTTAGTGGTTTTAACAGCTTAAGTTTAGTTTGATTTTGCTTATTGAGTTATTGTTTTAATCTGTTTTAGTTTTGCTTATTAAGTGTTTAAATATAAGTTAAAATCTGTCTTAAATGTCAAAAAACAATTTTTTTTAGCTTAGACTGTCATCTCTTTAAGCCTTTTGTTTAGCTTAATTCTGTACCCAATTTCCTTAATAATTGCTTAATTGTGTACTCCGTATATGAGTTTCAATCTGTTTTAGGTTTCCTAGCTTTTTATTGAGCTTATTGAGCCTTAGAGTGAGCTTAAAATCTGTCAAGAGACTCTTTAGGTGTCCCTTGTTTTTAAGCTTTTAAGAGCTTCTCAGCTTATCTTGTTTGCTCATTTGTATTCATAAGTGCTTATTAGGTTTAGGAATAAGACTGCTTTAGCTTATTGAGTTGTCCTTTGCTTATTAAGTCTTTAAAAAGCCCAATAGTTTAGGCTTATTGTTAAAAAAGGCTTTTTAGTAATCTGTGACTTTGCATAGCTTATTTATAGCATATTTGTAGTTTTTAGAAAAAAGTGTTTTCATTAAAGTTTCTTATTTTTATGAGTAGTTAGCTTTTTAAAAAAGAAAAATAAAAAAAATGTTTAAAAAAAAAGAAAGGTCACAGGGGTCGAACTTGTGACCTCTCCCTTTATAACACCAACACCTCAACACACAGACGCATCACCAACTCCCCTTGGGTCTTTTTCATTTATAGACGTGTGCCATTTAATTCTTATAGTCACTTTTTCAGTTTTGCTTATTCGTGCTTCTTTGCTTATTTTCTGCTTATTTCTTCAGCTAATTGTCCAGTTTTTAATCCATAATAAATAAAATAAAAATCAAAAAAATATAATTATTTTTTCTAATTTTTTTTTTAATAATTTAGGATTTATAAAAAATAAAAAATAGTTCTAAGGTTAAATTTTAATAGTTTAGGTATTAAGTCGCGTTTTTAGATTCTCGTTATCGTTTTTGTGCTTTAATCTTAATTGCTTTCGTTTTTAGCTTGCATTTTTTTTGCATGTTAGTTGTAAAATAGAATCCATAATCAAAACCCTTGAAATCATTCAAAGCACGCGATCACGAACTTAACCGATTCTCAATTCACATTTTGTCAAGATACGACTCGAGAAGGTTTTGAATTTTACTTTGGATAAAAGTAATCTTCTTAAATCCTAAAGGAATATTTATTACTATACTATTATTGATATTATCTTTATATACGTATTTGGAGACAAATCATCCACCTTTTCTTGTATAATTAAAGATAAGATCTCCATCAGCAGAGTAACTAGATATGATGACACTGGATCATCCTGTCTCAAGCCTCTGCCTCCTTTAAAGTAACCAAATCTCTCCCCATATACACAAATAGAAAAAGTAGTAGTACTCAAACATTTTATAATCCAATCAACCATCATTTAATGAAAGAAAAAACCATAGAGAATGCATTCCAAAAACTTCCAGTTCACAGTATCATAAGCTTTTTGGATATCAATCTTTATAGCAACTCTTTTTGGCCCCTCTTTCCTTTCATAACCTTTCAGAAGTTCTTGTGGTAATGAAATATTATCATGAATATGCATGTTTGGAACAAAGGCACTTTGATTCTTATCCACCTGTTTCCCAAGGAATTTCTTCATTCTCTCAGTGATAATCTTGCTAATTCACTTGTATAACACATTGCAACAAGCAATAGGTCTGAAATCAGTGACTTTGTCAGGACTTTGGATCTTTAGAACAAGAGTAATCACTATAGAGTTAATTTCAGTCAGCAACTTCCCAGTAACAAAGAACTCTTTAACAACTTTGCACACATCCTCTCCAACTATATTCCAAGATCTTTTGAAGAACAAAGAAGAAAAACCACCATGACCATGAGCTCTATTTCCATCAATTAAGAACAGTCTCTTTAATTGCAGCATCACTAACATCTTTGACCATTTCATTAGTGTTGGGATTAAAAGTCTTCTTGATGCTGTTAGAATTACTGCTGCTCAAGTTTATGTTAATACTGCTCTGATAAAGTTAGTGTTGCTCATGAACTTCAAAGAAAATATACTAAGTAGTTACTACTGCTGGAACAAAAGTTAATGCTGCTAGTGAAAGTTACTACTGCTAGTACAAAGACTGCTTGAAGTTAATGCTGCTAAAGAGTTACTACTGCTCAAGAAAATATTCTAAGTAGTTAGTACTGCTAGTGTTAAGTTAGTACTGCTAGTGTAAGTTAGTACTGTTTGTTAGTACTGCTTACTTGATATGTATTAGTTATTTATAGAAAAGATTTTATATACTTAGGAAAGTATTGTAAGCCGAGTAGGACTTCTTGGTGTATAAAAGGAGGTCCTAGGGCATAGAGATTGATATACCAATATACACCAATACGTCCCAAAACCAAAAATCAATCTTTTTTAGCTTCAAGGTCTTTGTAACCCTAATACTTTGAGAGTATTCATATTGTTATCATTAATAATATTGGAGCTTATATGTTGAATTGTATGTTCATTGAATTACTGTTTCATTGATAATTCTTCTTAATATTAAATATTAGATTCCGCATAATCTTTAATACATTCAAACAAAGCTTTTACTATATTGTGTTAGATTTATCTAATATAACTAAACCTTAAACAAGCATAAGGATATTCTTCATATGTTTGACTTGCACTTCCTCACCAAGAAATTTTTGAAATTGTCTCACAAATTGCTCAGCAACATCATCTCTTTCATACTTATTCTCATAGCCATCATGAATCATGTTTATTTTTTTTGGATAAAGGGTTACCCTGGTAAAGTATAAAGTATATTAAAACCAAAAAAGTTAAAGTAAAAATAGAATGTGGCTGAAGTACCACATTAACCTCAAGCAAAGAGCTTGATAGACACCTAAAAATTATGCTTATGACAAGCCATAAACACTCACAACTCTAGCTACCTACTACATCATAGACAGCTTCAGCCTCTTCCTCACTCTCCATATCATCCAGAACATCATAAGGGTTAGAGGTGGGGACACTAGGCTTGCAAGTAAGAACATGAGGACCTCCTTTCTTAGCAGGCAGTTTCTTGGAAGGATCATCTTTAGTAGAAGTAGACACCTTAGGAGCTCTATTATTTGGAAAAATTCCATGAGCCTTAGGCTCATACCTAACCTTTTGTTTGATATGCTACCAAGTAGCCTTACTAGCTGCAGCACCACTACAATTATTAATAGTAGAACCTGTTTTACCACTCTTTCTTTGGTCAACCACTGTTTGGAAACCATCATTATTCATCTTATCAATAGTAGGAATAACTGTAACATTCTTGGGGCATTGATCATAAACATGACTAAAGATCTTGCATTGATCACAGCAAGGGGGTTTCCACTCGTACTCAACTTGGACCATTTCCTTAGTAAAACCCTCACCATCAGGCAAAGGAATGCCCATAGTAACACTGTCTTTCAAAGCCGCATCAGCTCTAACCTCAATCAAATAACACGCAAAACTGCTTCGTCCCCAGGAATCATTACACATAAAACTAGTAAAAGAATCAAGCATGATCGGATTACCAATTTGAGTTGCAATGAGACTAATCCCATCCTCTGAAAAAACTTGTAATGGCACATCATGTTATTTAACCCACACCGGAATGCGGGTTAACTCTTTCTTAAAAAGACTTGTATTCATCGTCTATTTCTTAAAAATAATTAGACTATTACGAATCATCCATGGCTCGTTCTTAAGAACATCCTCCAACCCTTTCCTTGATTCAAATTTGATAAAGAAATATCCTTTTGAGTTCATCATCAATCGAGTTAAGCCATGTTTACCCTAATTATTACGAACATAGTATTCTACAACCAGGAATGCAACCCTTTTACCAATAAAATATCCATAGAGAGTATTTTCAAGACGGGTGCTTACCTCTTTAACGACCTTTATCTGTATAGTCAAATCAACACCATCATACAAATTTTCAGATTCCAAAGGGCGAAAATTACCCTTTTTCGGTATAGCAGATAATGCACCTGCTGCTCCCGCATACGAAACCGGCTTCGAGATAGAAACTAACTGAACGATGTGCATATCCGGACTAGGAACAGAGTCAGTATCCTCATTAGCAAGCTGCTCCTCTCCAAAACTATTATCAGCTAAATTTGACATATCAGCCGAAAACTTCTCCAACAAACTTTGAATCACTTTCGGCGAAGCTCCCAAAGGTGTGGAAGTATTCCGTTCAATAGCACTATGCGTAGGATCAACATTAGTAATACCTTTAGGCATTATTCATGCACTTTATGATTTCTACTCTTCAAAACCTTGTGAAAATAGGCATTATTCTTATCCTTAACACTTAGCCATTTGACTATTTCTTTTTGATATAGGATTTTCTCTTCATCTTTTATTGCTGCAACATATTCTTGCAAGACAATGCTTTCCTCCTCTCTGAGCTGTTTTAGATCAGGAGCCTTATCAATATGGGTTTAAGGCATTAGATAGATACGTACTTTCTCAAATGTACTCATATGGTACGTGTACTGTATTTATTGTTTGTTTCATACCTAAACTTTTCATTTCGTGTTAATATGGTACGTATACTGAATTTTCCACCATTTTAATAGCCTACATGCTTACGTGGCAGCCAACTAAAAAATACAACCGTTATATAGTTTATTGCCGATGTGTCATCCAAATCTTCTTTATATACCAACATTATGCCTCATTTTCTAACCCTAACTTTTCCCCTCAAATACAAACCTAAATCCTAAATCAATTAAAAGATGTATTCATTATCTTCTACATTAAATTGGATCCGACCTATTCCCACCCGTTGCTTTTGTGAGATCCTCATTGTTAAAACAACATCACGAACTCCTACAAACCCAGCTAGGTAATTTATGTGCTGCCCCAATTATAGTGTAAGCCAAAGCATTGATCTTTTGGTTATTTTCATTGTTTTACTTTTAATTTTGTTTTTCATTATGTCACTTTTAGGATTCGGGCAACCAATGCATATTCTACTACTTTCTTGATTCTGATATACGTTATGGTTACTATAGAACTGAGATGCACAATCTTTATACGCAACTCCAATAAGCAAGGAGAGAAATGCAAGTGCAAGAATATACCTATAGGTCAAGAATTCATGATTTGGAGTTGGAACTAAATGAGAGAACAATGACTGGTGATTGCTACAAGAAAGCAGTTGTTCTTTTTATTATGGTGGTGTTTGTTATGTATTTCCTAATCAACTGAATGTTGTGCTGGTTTTAGGGATGGTTTTTGGGAATGTATTTTATGTGTTTAAGCTTGTTATGTAATGGTGTAGGTTTATGCTTGTTATGTAATGGTATTAGGGATGTAATCAATGTGACTTATATGTAATGTAATGAAGGTTTGTTTAATGTAAATTGTAGTCTTTTATGTCATTGTTTGTGTTTTTCTTTTCTACAAGTCAACTGGGTAAAAGCAGACAAATGAAATGGGTAAAAATAGACAAGTCAATTGGTTTAAAACTTAAAACAGACAATCATAAACAAACAAGTCAAACCATAACATTAAAATCCATAACATTAGATACCATAACAAAAGACACATAAGTTTGTGGTCCAGCCACATGTTGCTACTTTGTTTAAAGACAAACTAGTTAGAAAAATAGACATAGTTTAAAGACCCAATACTTAGTGTTTCACGAAAGACATTATTTAAAGGAGGACTTTTTCAGTCTAATACATCAAGTGTTGTATCTGGTTGTTTTCCAAGACCATTAAGGTCTTCTTTCTTCTTCTTTTGATTCCTTATCCTCTCGGATGGTTCCCTAAATCCACCAGCTCCTCTCTTTCTATAAACTCCCATCCTTTTAGCCTCCTCAAGAACCTTTTCACCATCCTTTCTTATAGCTTCTCTTTCTTTTGCTTTATTCATCTCAGAAAGGGCAACAATTTTAACATCAGTAATTTCAACATCCATTCTCTGCCAAATGGAATACAAGTTATATCTGCAACATTTGGATATGATTCAATTGTATATGCAACAATTAGATCTAAATAATACCTATTGTTCGACAGTATTTAGGAGTCTAGTGAAGCTCTGATTTGAAGCTGGATCTGCAACATTTGTATTTGAAACACTTGGATCTGCACTTTGGTCTGTATGTGGATCTACATTTGGAACAATATGTGGATCTGCACTAGCATTTACATTGCTTTGACCAGATCCATCATTTGGTGGGTTGAATGGCTGATATGTATCATTTTTACTTTTTCTACCAGGTTTCCTTTTCTCTTGTTGTGGTTTTAGTCTTGTTTAGTTGTAACATCTTGCTTTGTTACGCCCTTTCTCCTAATAGTTTATACAAGTCATGTATCTACCAGCCCTAGACACTCGATTAACATTCTCAGTTACATGCTTTATCCTATTCTTGATAGGCCTACCTGGCATAGTCCTCTTCTTGGGGGTAGTGGTGGTGGATTGGCAGACTTTACCCACATTGAGCTACCACCTACTGGTTTAATAAAATAACTATATGCATCCACCGACATCTGTTTGCTAAACCAACTGGACACCCCAATACCAACATCTTGATTAAGGAAACTATATGCAACCACTGCATGGACACAAGGTATGCCAGATAAATCCCACCACTTGCAAGCACATGTCTTTGTAGTCAAATTCACCCTAAACCCCTTATCTGCTTTCCTAACCTCAAATTCCTGATGTCCACTAGGAAAAATAATCTAATACCTTTGGTATTGTTTCAGTCCTCTATCTCTTTTCTAATAGAAGGACATATGATATCAATTAAGTTCACGGCCTTTTGATTCATAGAAAATAGTCTTTGCATTAAGTAAATCCTAATTTCTTCTAGCATTGTAATAATATGTTTACATCTAGCAAATCTTAAAGCACTATGGTATGATTCTGATATACCATTTTCAAAAGCAACACAAATCCTATCCATTTAAAAAAGAAACTTTACACCATGTCTTAGGGCCCCTTTCCATTAACCAATCAAAGGCAAATAGGTCAATGTTTTTTATCATTTCTATTTTATGCTTAAAATTTACCTCTAATGTCGATGATACAGTACCCCAGAACAAAGACTTGTAGTGTAGTCCATTCCATTTCTTTTGAAATTTGCATAAATGCGCCTTCCACACAGTCTATGCTTAACACGTGGTAGTAATTCTCTAACTGCCTCAATCAGATCCTATTGTACAGAAGTTGTTAGAAAGATTATTGTGCATAACAATCAAAATAAAATAACAGAGCAGGCTAAATCATACATTATGACCATATGAAAGGATTATCAAATATGCTCCCATGGAAAGGTTAAAGTCATTACACAAGTTACTAGAAACCATAACCAATTCTTAGAGTTTTCAATGTTTACCGCTGCCCAAGCCATTGGAAACATCTGGTTATTAGCATTTTTTCCCATAGATGTCAACAGTTCACCTCTGAAGTGGCTTTCAAAAGCCATCCAGTCCAATGACTCTTCTACATGATCCTCTCCATCCATCTTTCATTGCTATATAATACAAAATACATAATTTAGAACATAAAACATACACAATTTAGAATGTGTTTAAAATGTGATAAAATATTATACCTTTGTAGCAAATGTACATCCTTTTAAACTGAGTTTTCTCATTATCCATAATGTTAACATCTAATTGAACTGATGAACCAGGGTTGGTGGCCAAGATCTGATCTTTGTAATTCTATAACTTTTCATAATGGTCTATGAGTCCTCCTTCATGATCATAAACTGCGCTATGCTTTGCCATTTTACACTGACTAATACTTACATTAGTAAAAAACTTATCTCTAACCTTTGCTACCATATGCCATAACTAATCCTAGGATTTTTTACCACTTCTGCTACAAAATGCTTTGCTATCCACTTGTAAGTAACTAATGTCCCCAAATTAAAAATTCTTGAGCATGTATGAGTAGGAATCAAGGTTTTAATTTTGAAACTTGCCTTATTTGCATCCATCCTGCCCATAATCTAAATGAACAACCTTTCTATGCAACATCAGCATTAGGTGTGGCCTTGGGTGATTTAGGTGTCTTGGGTGACTGAGATTTCTTAGGTGACTTAGACTTACCTTTAGGTGACTTAGACTTACCCTTAGGTGACTTGCTTTGCTTAGACTTAGAGTTAGGTGTACCCATGACCTCAACCACCTTTTGTTTTCCTTTCTGACCAGTACACCTACCTTCTTTCACATTTCTTCCGCACAAAACTGAAATACTCCTATAATCATTCCTTCTATACCATAACTGATATCCATTAGCAACCTCATAATTGATCAAACAATCTTTAAGTTGATATGGGTGCTCAAATTTTATGCCCAATAATGGTGCCATCTCATTCCATGGTAAATTAGGATTATGAACAGGATAGGAAAACCCTTCTTTTACCTTAAATCTTTCATCCACAGAACTATCCTCAACTTCAGCATTCCTTGAACTACTAGAATTTGTATCTAACTTAGCCCCAACATCTTTATCACTGATGTACTTACCATCCACTAACTTGTTTAGAAAAGTGTCATTAAGTCCTATGTTTGGAATTTCTACATCTTCTTCACCTACATGGTCTAAACCAACAAATTCTGATATATCCTCCATTTCAATTTCATCATCTAATTCTTCATTAACTACCTCCCCAGTTACCCTCAACTATAACAACATAACCATGATGTTCAACATAAAGTTTAACTTTACAAGCATTATCAAAAGATAATTTGACAATATTGTAACTCAGGATCATTCCTTAAAGGTTTTAAATGTTTACCAATATCTTATTTAGGAGCACATAAATAGATGACATGAACAGGAAACATATAAAATTCCTTGACTATCGTCATCAGTCTTTCATAGTTGCAATTTCTCAAATTGACATTGTCAACAACATCAACATCAATGTTGTTATATACCAACGGATCATAAAAATGTGCTTTCGTGATGAACAATAACGGATATCTTCTTTATGATTCGGGTTAAATAGGGTTAATTTAGATGTTTCATCAATTAGGGTTAGGTTTGATTTGGGGGGAAATAAATGAGGTGCGTTTTTTTGTCTAGTGATATGATATAAAAGATATTAATATAGTTTTAACTAATTAAAAAAATTTACACGTCACATTTTAGCAAAATGCTAGCCTATTTTAACAGCAGCCGGTAATAATGCGACCATATCAACACGAAATGCAAAGTTTGGGTATGATACAAACAATAAACTCAATACACGTACCATATGAGTACATTTGAGAATGTACGTGGCTATTTAATGCCTCAAACCCGATCAATATTAATCTGCAATTCTTTCAGTTTGTCTTTGAGCCTTTTTATGGCCTTTTAATTTCTTGATAGTTTTGAAAATTTGGCATCAATACACATTTTCTTCCCACATCAACTTCACCAAAGGAAGAAATTCTTCCTTATTAGCTATAAAATTAGAGAACTTAAATGCTCTCTTCTTTGCCTAAATTGCTTTAGGAAAAATCAAAATAAGAAGACAATGGTCAAAATTCAAATAAGGCAAAAAAAATAGCATGGGCTTGACCAAACTTAGCTATAAATGTTTCATTTCCCATGATTCTGTCAAGCTTTTTCAGAACACCACTTGTAGTGTCAGCTTTCACCTTGAATAAATTCTTGGCCCAAGTATAGAATAGCCCAGAACTAGCCACATCTTTCATCTCAATATTAATTATACAATCTTTAAACTTATTCATATTCCCAGTCATAAAGGAAATGTCAGAAGAATATTCATTAGGAGCTAAGGTAACATTCATGTCACCTAACACTACCCAAGCCTCCTTTAAAACAATCCTCTTATATAACTCCAGATCCTTTCATAATTCCCTCATTTCATTCTCTCCATTAACAGCATACACAAAAGTACAAAACAATTTAGTATTCCATTTGGTTGTATCCATTCTGAACAACAAGGACTGTTTGGCACAATGAATAACATTCAGGTTAACAACATTAGTGTTCCATCCAAGCATGATTCTACACCCTTTATCACAAAACTTCATATTAGAGATCCATTCCCAATCCTCAAATATGGAATCCCTAATTCTCTGGAGGCTTTTAGCTTTTAGATAAGTCTCAATAACAACACAGATACTTAGAGACTCTTCCTCAATATACTTATTTACTTCTTTTTGCTTATCAAAGGTATTAAGACCCCTAATATTCCATTTACCTATTTCAAAATCGATAGGGAAATAAATTTAGCAGCCTCAATACCCCTTTGTCTATTCCTCTTATTTCATCCCCCTCCATACATTGTGACATACCAGAATCGTCTTGAAATACATCATCCACTTTAATAATTTGTTTTGACTGAACAGAACTGGCTTTTCCTTTATTAACAAGTTCCTCATTCCTCTGCTTGTAATAGGCTACCATGTTAATATTCCATTTGAACATTTCAGCATCAGTTGGATCCCTTTTTTGACTAATAAAATCATCCACCACTTCCCTATTTCTCATATAATTCAAATCTCTTTGTTCATTAATATCATACATTTCTAATATAATATACTTATTTGCAAACCTTCTCATTGCAGACAAGATTTCTCCATGAATACTTAAGGCCTTTTTTGGAGATGCTTGGTTTTACCATTATACTTTTCTACATTTATCTTATCCAACCCTTCCTTTTGTGCTTCCAAACCGTCACTCTTCCCTTTCCCCTCATTTACGTCTTTCTTTTTTAGCTGGTAAGTAAATTGTGTTACCTGCTTCTCTTTACTCTTTACTTGGTTATTATTACAGTCCTTGGAGACTGAGTATTTGGTCTAAAGTTTTGCCTCATCACTTTTTCCCCTTTACTACTAGTTTTCCTGTTTTTCACTTCCACAAAGCCCTTTCCTCCTTAGACATATGTTTCTTATTCTCCCTTTTCTTTTGTTCCTCATTACCAATCACTGTATCACTTACTTTCTTCTCTACTCTTATATTTTTAGAACAACTTTGTGTATTATGCCCAAATGCACAATAATCTGGGCACATAGGTAGCTTCCAATCATACATCACCTTAACATTCTTGATACAAATTACCTCATTCAATCTATTCTTACTGACAATTTCAATATCATCAAGCAAGGGCTTTTGGGCTGACACTTCAACTAACTCTTGCATACCTTACCTTTCCCACTCCATTCTTACACATTGTTGCAGTGACAACATCCATCACTATAGGTTTTTCTACCCTACTGCCAAAGCACAAATACCATTTGTGGTCCAGGCTTTAAGGGGCACATTACATATTCTGATCTACAATGGTATTTTAGCAGGTTTTAACTTGTCCAAACAAACATGTATGTCCCATTTTTGAAGAATCAAGGGTTTACTATTATCCATCCATGGCCCATTATTCACAAAAAAATTCATTCCCTAAGTATTATGAAATTTCAAGAAGTATATTGTCACACCCCACCAAGGCAGAAATGCAAGGTGTAACACATTAATAAACATCACACAAGATGATAGATAAAACACCATACATGATTTAGATAAAAGAAAATTCTCCGAATTACAAAAATACCAATATACAAGTTTAAAGAGTACAAAATTCAACACAAGTTATTTTTCTTCCGAACATGGATCACTCAAAAGACAATAACTTGGAAGAAAGTAGGCATCTTGAACAAGTCCAAGAGCAAGTACACTATATTTACACTTTAGGAGTGTCACCTGAAAAACATGATGAAAACGGTCAACTATCGAAATAGTTGGTAAGCTCACAAGATTATGTACACAAAATATAGTTTTAGAGAAGAGTAGATGTCCGATAATAGTTTGCCAACTCAATGGCAAGTTATCAAAACTGTTGTCCAAACCAAAAATAAATTTCCAATTAAGTTGAGAGTCCAAAACAAATCAATGTATATGTATGCTATAGTGATTATGCAAGGCACTACTTAAACGTATTCAGCCTAACCGTTCCAACTTCCAATCAAGTTCTAGTTGTATAGTGTGGCACAAACACTTAGTACTATGCACCCTTATGCGGGGAGTGAGGAGGGGCTAATCTCCTAATAGGGCTATCCATAAGTACTAACGTCTCAATCCCGTTGAGAGGGAAATTGAGTTAAAAGTAGTGGCGGGTTCTAGGCATACAACAACATACATTTCAAGGTTCCAAGTTCAACACGCTTCCAAAATTCAACAAGTTCAAATCAAGTTCAAGTTCAAATATACTCAAAAGATTCATTACTTTAAAGTAAGAGTATGAAAATGACACATCATGCTTTCCACCCAAAACATTTAAAACATGTAAGAAAAAGGGGATGTAAGAAACTCACCAAAATAGAGATATCGAGATGCAGTAACAAAGAGAGCGGCGATGATAAATCTCAACCGCGACCATAAATAGAAGGTGACCGAGCGAGAAATCAACTAAGAGAATAAGTACCAACGATTTAGTCGCGACCTAAAAGACGTGGTGAGACTTAGCGTTATAAAGTTAATAAATACATAGAAGTAAATTACACGATTATGAGATATATTTCCAAGAAATGCACGGCATTGCACAACGACTTATTCAAAGTGTTTCTATCCCTAGATTGACATAGAACCTGAGTTCAAAACCAATTTAACATCTTCTAAGTTTCGCTTGTTAACTCTCGTTTTACTAATGTGTTTATATACTTTTTATAATTTATGAAAAAAAACGTAAAATCCAAAATTCTGGATTTAACCCGACTTAATGGATTCATAACTCCTAATCCATAAAGGCTATGAATATGAGGCTTTCACTTTGGAAATACCTTTGAGTCTAGTTTCTAGAATGTTAAACCAAACATTCTAATTATTTACCAATCTTTAGAAAAATCTGTTTTAGTGCGTGACTTCAAAACCAGAATTGTTACAAAACTGAAACCCCTTACGGAAACGACTATAAATACTATACCGTGATTGCTATTGAAGTGAATCCTTTTGGAGTGGTTAGCCTAAGATGTATACTACTGACCCATGCTTTTAAACCCAACATTTTAGTGAAAAAATCTCGTGTTTAACCTGTTTTCCAAACAGTGTTCCAGATTCGGCTCGTTTTAGTAAAACGACCATAAATCCTTCATCCGGAATCGATACAAAACCATCCAATTCGCCACATGAACCTTAGAACTATATCTATTAAAACATGTAATTTAATCATAGGCTCCAGGCCAATTTCTTTTTGAAAATCCCACGTTTACCTACTGATCTGAAACTGCTATTAAAATCCACTTCTAAATCAATCCAAAACTCATCCAACCACTAATTAACCACATGCAATGCCAATACATACCTTATGAACATATTTCATAATCATCAAACCTCATTTACATGATCAAACCAAGATCAAACAAAATAAGAATATGCATGTTCATACAAACTAAAATTGAACACATGCACTCAAATAAAAGTTGTATCAACATAAAAAGGAATAAGAGACTTACAAACACCAAATTAAGGGAAATAAAGATCAACCAAAAACCCTCTTAGGGCTGCCGAATTCAAACACCCCCTTGTGATATAAAAACCCTAACTCCTCTTCAATAAATCTTGCATTATAAACCACAATTAAGCCATAGAAACCTCCTTCACCATCAAAAATCAATAGAAACCTAAAAATTTTAAAAACCTTCCAAAATCAAGAATTCACAAACTCCATTCATGGTGATTTTATTAGTGAAGGATGATTAGGTTTTAGTTTATATGTGATTTGGGATAATAAAAGAGGGATTTGGTGAAGATTGGATAATGATGGTGGTGTTTTCTCTTGGGTGATGTCGAACAGAAGAAGAAAAAGAAAGAAGAGGACGATATTTCCTATGATTCAGTTTAATGTGTGTGTTTTAGATTATAGAAAATAGATTTAGGATAATATTTATAGGAGATCATTACTAGTATATCTTGTACACTTCCTTATATAAAAAAAATGTGTCGTGTTTGTGTTTGGTGTAGAACCGGCCTCCCCTTTGGGGTGGGCTTAGTTGGGCTATTTTGCTTCATTATTTTATATTACATGATTCCTCGGCCCATTTACTAGTCTAGCTTATTATTTGTTATAAAAACAAAATTTTTGACGCGGTTCTGGCCAAACGTGAATAAAAGTCGAATAAAATATTTAAAATAAATAAATAAGCTCTCGAAGCTAAAATATGACATTCGTTGATTTCTCGATCGATAAAACGGATAAATATTCAAAGCTCGACTCGCGAATATTTAAAACGATGATTTTTTACTAAATCGACTGAAAATAATATAATAAATTCTATAAATTTAGAAAATAGAATTTAAAGCTCGGGATAAACATTGACTCGAAACTCGAGTTGCACCAAAAACAAAAGCGTTTAAGGCCTACGACGTCATGTAACTACATAAAAGTGACACGAAAAGTACCTGCTTTGTATGATGGCAATACTATTGTTAAAACACATGTTGCTTTGCCTGTTACTCATATTGAGGAAACCTTAGAATTAGCTGAAGAGAGTAGGTTAAAAATGCTAGCTAAACAAAATGATCCAAGCTTAAAAGAAAAGAAAGTTAATATTGCCCCCGTTGATTATGTGGCGTTAAATAAACTATCTGAGCATTTTGTTAAACATTTTGTGCCTCAGAAATAACTGTCTGCAGAATAGGCATTTTGGTTACCTATTTCACAACCCGTTTTTGAAAAACCACCAGTTCCATCCGAACCAGTTTTAAAGAAGGAAATTCCTCGTGAACTTCCACCAATCAGTTTGGTAAAAGATAGTTTTCGCAAAATGAAAGAGCATGTTAATAAGTTTGATGAAACTATAACTTTTCATACCAAAATAACTAGAAATAGAATAGGATCTTGGGGGGTTGAACATATAAAAGGGGCTTTTGAAAAAGATGACAAACCTTTTGCTCAAACTTTGAAAGAATATTTTCATATGTTTGAAAACGGTCTTTACAAAGAACTCAAAGGCATGAAAGCTGTTTTTAATCAAATGGAAACTGAGGTTGCCAAATGTTCTGTAGATAAGAAGTATTTAGAGATTGAGAAAAAGTAATTAGGCTTAGATGTTGATCGACTCTTAGATCATATTACCTGCCAATATGTTATGAATATTGTAATGCATGCTGATTCTTTACATGTCAATGTGTTACCTGCAAATAATAAATGTCTTGAATATGATAATCATGGAATTGAGCGATTAGAGCGAGAAAATTATCACTTATTTGAACTTCTCTTATCTCAAGATATAGTTCACATTTGTGTAAATTCTCTTGCTGCACGCAATAATTATCGTGAAATGCAACAAAGCTTTATTGATGCATACAATGAGAATCTAGTGCTTCAGGCTGAGCTTGCCAACAAAAAGGAAAACATGGTTGAAAAGAAATTTTTTGATGAAGTTCTCCTCAGATGTTCACGACTTGAAAATTGTGGTGCTAATCTTAAACGTAAATTACAACATCAAAAAGAGAGTTTTCTAAATAACATATCATTTAACAATCAAAATGCTCCTGCAATTCTGAATTTTAAAAAAATAAATGAATGGCAAGCTAAGCTAGACGCAAAAGATGTCTCAATTGCTAATTTAGGGAAACATATTGAGAGCTTAAAAGGAAAAAATGTGGTTGAAAAAGATGTCCAACAGAATAATCCCAATGTGATTGCCCCCGAAATGTTTAAGCTTGATTTAGAACCTCTAGCTCCTAGAGTATTAAACAATAGGGATGCTCACATAGACTATATTAAGCACTCTCGGGAACATGCTGACACTCTTCAAAAAATAGTCGAACACGCTAGAGCACTAAGACCTTTAAATAGTGATTTAGATTCTGCATGTAAGATTGTTCAACGAATTCAGGAGGTGTTAGTGTAGGTTAAAGATGCATGCCCTTGTTTAACAAAACCTAGTGAGAAATTGGTTGCGGCCACACCATTAAACAAAAACAAGAAAGTTAGGTTTGCCGAACCTACCATATCATCAAGTAACACTCACAAACAGGTAGATTCACATAAAACACAAGATTCTAACAAACCTGTGTTGCCTTCTACAGGAATGAAGAGTTCTACTAGTGCTAGCAGATCACAGCCTTCAGGCAATACCAAGAACAATAGGATCTCACAAACAACCAGTAGCAACC
>BQNB010107188.1:0-14997 GCA_026074375.1 Tanacetum coccineum | reverse complement strand
ATATATATATATATATATACATATATATATACATATATATACATATATATACATATATATACATATATATACATATACATATATATACATACATATATATATATATATATATATTAGCATCATTTGAAGACGTCATTAACATATTTTAGGAAAAACGATAAAGTTACTAAAAATAGTAAGTTTGGTAAAACTTAGCGGATCGGACTTGGAAGTTAAGCGATTATGGTTAGTTAGCGCATTTTGAAAATATGGAAACTTAACAATCATAGGGGACGATATTAACGTCTTGAAACTAAAACTTTCCTAAAATAGAAACTTTCTAAAAGTAGTAATTTTTAGATGAACGCCAAGACTTAACGAAAAACTTTGTAATTTTATTTAGTCATACTTTATTAAACAAACTAAAGCATAAACACATATGGATGTCTTTTCTCTTGAAAGTGTGTCGTACAAGTTTCGGTTATCTTTCGTTTACCTAAGACGCGTCATTTATTTAGGTCGCGTGTAGGACCTTTCTGTTAATAATAAATTACATGTATAAACATCAACAAACTAGATCAGGAGGTTGGATAAAATGAAACAAATAATCAGCCATGTTTATTAGAGAGAAAAGATGAAAGATGGGAAGATGTGTGTTCTTGAGAGAGAAAACCAAGAAAACACACACTCACACTTTTACAAATGTGAACTTCACCCCTCCATGGAAGTATGGAGGGGGTATTTATAGTCCCGGGCTTGACTAGCTAAACTAACCCGACATGACTATAAATGATAAATGTAATTCCAGATTAGTCAACATATTTTAGGGCTAACAATCTTCCCCCAATATGTGGACATACAGAATTACTTACAATGTTCCTAGTTGTGGTAGTCTTTGGTTTGGGACACCAGTTAAGGGCAGGAATACTATGTGGCATGATATGATATGCCTTGTTGTTATTAGCATCGGTGTCATGAGCTTAGCGCAACAATAAATACTTTTTATGTGATGTTGTATCTGTTATAGTAGTTGCATACGTTTTGAAATCTTGTGGTCCACTCTTGTATTAACTTAAACCTGTGAATTCACCAACATTATGTTGACGTTTTAAACATGTTTTCTCTAGTGCTTAGCTTGGATTAATTCTTGATGCTATGTGGAGTCTATGTGCTATGTGACTTTGCCAATTTCAAGATTTATCTATTATTTACTCGTTGTCATTATCAAAACTTTGTTATGCTTCAGCTACTTTTAACTTAATTATTATGGGTTGTAAAACTTAAATTTATTTTATTTTATGAAATGAGTAAACTTTTTCAAACGTCCATGATTAGTGGTCGTTCTTTATTGATTTGTGATCGGATTGTTATGACGTCACGCCCTCGGACACGTATTCCGTCTAGGCCTCGTTTGGGGGTGTGACATTAGACATCCGTAACCATATATATACATATATATATCCTTATATATATATTAAATATAACGGGAAGAATACGAACAACGATTAATCACCGACCAGGTTTGATATCGAACATGCATAACTGGCCAACACATAAAATACATATTTCACCAAAGCATATTCCCAAATCACGTCGCTACCTGCAACTATCCACAAAATTTCTCAAGGCAACACACACTACTCTAGGGCAAGCATGGCCAACATAAATCAATCAATCATCGCTACACGCGACGATTTTACTTACACTCTCTAGGCATCGCACACTACTACTACTAAGGCAGCGTGGCAATCCTAAAATCAACATAATCTTAATCTCAACACTCGCAAGTATTCTCATCACTTTACATGCTATCATTTTCAGGTGGTCACATTACTCATACATCCCTTTCCACCTCTAACATAACTTTTGGAAAACTAACCCCATCATTTCATAGTCCTTCCTGAATTAAGCATAGTTGATCAGGCTATGCGTAATTTAGGAATAATACCATGAACTGCTTGGGTTATTTAACTTTTGCCATGTTCGAGGTTTTATTAAAAATAGACTTCACTTTCTGGTTATAGTTGCGCTTTTTATTTTATAAAAACTGGCATTCTCTATAACCTTGGCTCTGATACCAATCTGTCACACCCCGTCAGTGGCGGAAACACGGGATGTGACGATACCATTCATCGCACAAGATACAAGATCATACACTTATAATTTACATTTATAAAACTGAAGTTTACAGAAACTTTACAAGTTAAAAACTTGACATAATTCAAAACCACGACCATCTCAACCCAGTCCCCTTGGGTTACCACTTTTCTCTTCCAATACCAATCACATACCTTTGATTTGACACACTTGAAAATGGTACTCGAAAACGTCAACAATAATATTGGTGAGCTCGTAGGTTTGAACTTAATCCCAAAAGTTGTGCCAATATTTTAACAGTGGACAATAGTGCTATATGACAGTGAATATATGCTAACAATCTAAGACATAGCATCCCCGCTAGTCAATCACAATATGTCAGTTACGCACCTAAAGGACCTACCAGCTGAAGCACTATATTAAGGCGAACCACACAGAACCTTGCATGCCAAACACAGTATATGCAAGTACCACACAGAACCTTGCATGCCAAACACAGTACACACAAGTACCACACAGAACCTTGCCATGCCAAACACAATACATGCAAGTAAATCAACACATAATATTCACATAGCAGTCATAAGCACATATCTTATCCCAAAAATAAAACCACATTTCGCATAGATCAATTCAAAAAATTTTAAACCACATTTGAGTATCATTTTCCCCCAACAGAAAAACCAGTCAAAAGTGAGGCTACGAGAACTCACCTCAATCCCAATCAAAGCAAGCGCACAATCTCAAATAAGGCAGAACACAAACATTCTCTACGCAACCGCACAATGTACCCGACAACGACCTAATTAATACTCAAAATCAATACTCGTACAAAATTATCTTATTGTACAAGTGTGCGCCTTAACTTACGCAAAATCCTCATTTTCATCCTAAAATCCCATTTCTAATTCATATCATTCCAACTCGTTATCTCAAATCTTTAGTTTATTACGCAAAATCCTCATTTTCATCCTAAAAAGAAATGAATCAGGTTACAACAACAAGGTTGGTGGGAGCTTGTGTGAACTGTGATGGGGCATGGGGCTTTCCAACATCAACAAGTAGGGTCAAAGAAAAGGATATGATGGGCACACTAGTCACATGATGGAGTTACTAGTTGACAGCCAACAAAAAAAACATTTTATTTTATTTTTATTATATCTTCGAGAGAATACTTTGAATTATTCTCCGTTCTAAGGATACTTTGAATTATCCCGTAATTTGTGTTGGTGAGAATACTTTAAATTATTCTCCGTTATAGGGATACTTTGAATTATCCTGTAATTTGTGTTGGTGATTTGTGTCGAGGTCACAAATCCGCACGACTGTTATTTTTCTCTTTTCTAGTTTTCTACTCTAGTCCGAGCTTTCGCGATTTTGCTGCTTGGACTGCGGGGGAGTGTTAGCTGTTAATTAGTTATCATTAGTCTTAGTTATAAGATAAGTGTGACAACTGTATGATTTGTCAATCATTATTATGATTGTCAATCATTAGTTAATATAATAGTTGTCCTTATCTTGTGTATGAGGTGTATCCCAATCTAATCCTTATCCTAATCTCCTTTTAATCTATAAGTACCAGCCATGTGTTGATGAATGAAATATGAAATACATTACCATTTTACATTACTCTCTTACACTCGGGTCTTTCATTTTGTGTCGGGATCACTTAAAAACTTAATTTTCATCTATTTAAAACATCAACCAAATTTAGTTATCATTTCCATTGCGTTTAAAATTATTTTTCCATAAACCTGGGTTATTCATACGACTCTTATCACCTTAAATAGCTACAAAAATCCATTTTGAGCCGTTATCGGCCGACTCCGGACCGAAACATGAATTTTTGACAAAACTCAACCGAACCTTGCTCATCCATTTAAAAAGACTTCAAATCACAAAATATAGCTTGGAAATTTATATTCACCCAAAATTTCCCCTTTTTACGACCGTAATGGTCTTTTATCGAATTTCACGAAAACAACCGTTTTTCTGATAACTTTCAAATCTTACACTCACGGTTTATGATTTAAATCGATGTTATTTCATTATTATGAATTTATTAAATAAATAAACCCATTAACACATTCCCAACTTCATAAATCTCCACACTTAAATAAACTGTCGTGCCGGTACGCGTTGCGTGACGATTTTTCGCTAAACGCGGGAAAACTTCCCGGAAAGCACTGAAAACCTCAAAACCACTCTAAAACAGAAAAACAAATCATAAATGATTCATTCATGAACTCAAAACTTCATCAAAACTCCCGGTTAAACCGAAACCGCTTTTACGCAAAATAGACAACTTAAGTCAACTTTTTAGCTTTCATCATGAAAACTGATAAGATCGAAAGACTTCAACATACAAAACTATATTATTTTATTATACTTAGCCCTAGGAATATTACCGGTTATCACATACATCCTCATTTGTTGACCATTGAGTATAAAATAAGCTGGGCATCACTAGCCAGGGAACACACACCTCCACTTAGAAACCAACCTAACCTCCTTATAATGTTGTAAAGCCAAGACGAAGAAGTCCCATCTTTCATGACTCTCTATTCAAGGCTACTTACAACACTCCCAACTTGCCTACCCTACATATCAGGAAACCTTCCTTATGGAATCAACCCCCACAGACTAGTCAAAATGTAAAAATAGACATAATTCCTCCCAATGCTAATTGTTCCGCATAAACACTTAATTTGTACTCAGAGAAAGAGACCAAGGTACAAGGCCATCTAATATAGCAAGTTGAAACATCATTAGAATACTTCTTATGAGCTTCAAATATAGTACTTTAAGATTTGTAGACCTTAATTTAAACACCCCTTTAGAAAATAGTGCAACTACTAAACAAACCATTATCATCAATCCATCAGGTTCAGACCTCACACATAAGAATTACTAGAAGCTGCAACACTGCCCATAGAGTTTTTAAGAGTTGCTCTTTGACATGAGATATCCCATTTCACTTCAATCTCTCTAACTGCAACACTATCTTTAACAATTATTCCAGACAATTTGTTTTTAATCATCTCCACAGTGGTATTAAAGAGGTCATCACAACTCCTTTTATTGTTTTTGAAAACCTTTCCATTTCTTTCTTTCCATATGCTATAGATACTAGCAGCAAAAGCAAGCCTTCTTATGATGCTCTTGATATTGTTTTTATTACCATAATTATATAAGTATTAGGTGATATTCCCTAAATTCAAAATGTCTTCCTCAATACCAGCCAGCTTTCTGATTCTATTCCATAACTCTGTAGCAAATGAGCACTGAAACAAGAGATGATTAAGATCCTCAAACTCCTGATAGCATAAACTGCATCTATTAACAGCATGATCACCCTATTTTTTGAGCTTGTCAAGAGTGCACAGTTTGTCTTTCATAGCTAGCCAAATAATGAAGGAGTGTTTGGGAATGCACTGTGAAAACCAAACAACTCTCCACCAATGAACTTTAGGGTAATGGATACATAATTCAGCATTGACTATACTTACAAAGAACTTCATATCTTGACCATTCATGTTTTTCCAAACTAATTTATCCTTGGTATCAGCAAGCAGTTTAGGAACTTCTAACTGACTAATCAAGGGAAACTTCACCTGCCATTGATTTGGCCATCTCCATTACCCATTACTTATCATGTCACTAACATTCAAACCACTATCCAATCTTGCATCATAAAGATCCCTTTGAGAGATGCATTGAAATAAAGGGCCCAAATTACACCAGTTATCAAACCATAAAGATGCATCATTACCATTACCAATGACACACTTTACATTATCCTTGATAAGGTCCCTGATATACAAGAGATTTTTCCAACCCCAACTATCATTGATGTCTATTGTAATCTCCCATATGTTTTTGCCTCTTAATTTCACTGAGTGAACCTATTTGACCCATAAAGTATCTTTTTGATGGCAATATTCCAGATATGCTTAGCTAATAATGCATGATTCCAAGTTTGAAGATTTTTTAAACCCAAACCACCTTGATCTTTTGGTCTGCAAATGTCCTTCCAAGCAACCTTTGCTTTACCTTTGGATGTATCTCCTTGATTCCACAAGAACCATTTAAGGAGCCTATTAATCTCTATAATTATTGTGGTTGGAAGAAGAAATACTAAAGCCCAGTAAACATGGATTGAATCCAGTACAATAGCAATGAGTTGAAGTCTTCCTGCATAGGAAAGGCTTCTATTTTTCCAAATTTTCACTTTACTTTTGATCTTATCAAGTAAGCTTCCACATTCTTTCACACTTAATCTTTTAGCAATAAGGGGGACTCCTAAATATTTCACTAGAAGCACACCAGCAACAAGTGGAATAACATTTAGAATCATTTGTTTTTCCTCCTCATTTAGGCTACCAAAGAAGATAGTACTTTTAGAATTGTTAGGAAGCAAACCAGAGCAGTTACGAAATTCCTCTAATGCTCTATGAAACCTTTACAGACTTAGCATCTCCGTGACACATTACAAGCAAATCATCAGCAAAACAAACATGAACTAACTTGATTTGTTTGCATCCAAAATGATACTAAAAGTTTAGGTCTTTCTCAATATGTCTTTGGAGCATAAGAGAAAATATTTCCATGATAAGAGTAAAAAGGATAAGGTGATATGTGATCACCTTGTCTCAATCCTCTTCCTCCCTTAAAATAACCAATCCTCTCACCATTTACATTAAGAGTAAATCCAATAGTAGTTACACATTCCATGATCCAATGAACCATTCTTCTATGAAACCTAAACTCCTCAAGAGTTTTCTTCAGGAAATCCTAATTTATAGTGTCATAAGCCTTTTGGAGATCAATCTTAATGGCAACTCTCTTAGGACCACCTTTTCTATTGTAACCCCTCATTAACTCTTGAGTTAACAGGATATTATCTTGAATATTTCTCCCATGGATAAATGCACTTTCGTTATTACTAACAAGCATTCCAAGCTCAAGCATAATTCTATTGGTAATGATATTGCTAATGCATTTATAGAGCACATTGTAGCATGCAATGGGCATAAAATCAGTTATTTTATTTGGTGTTTTTTACTTTAGGAATCAGAGATATTAGTGTAGCATTTAACTCACCAAGCATTCTACCTGATATAAAAAATTCATGTACAGCCTTGCAAATATCTTCACCTACAATACTCCAAGCTTTCTTAAAGAATGCAGCTGTAAAACCATCAGGACCAGGAGCTTTGGAGTCATTAATATCAAACATGGCACTTTTAATCTCTTTGATTGAAACATCACTGATCATTTGTTGAGCAACATCAGGGCTAATTCTTCTATGGAAAAGAGTCTCACAGTTATCAATTTCCTTGACAGGTTGAGCTTTCCCAAGGAAATCTTTAAAATGCTTAAAGAAAAGTTTAGGAATGCCACCTTCAGTATAATTGTGCCTTGAATCATCATTAAGGCTAAGAACCTTGCTTCTGTTATTCCTTCCCTTTAATACTTTATGAAAGTAGCTGCTATTTTTATCTCCTTCTTTCAACCATTTGATTTTTGCTTGTTGATACCGAAATTTCTCCTCATCATTTTCAGCTTCATAAAACTTCTTAATAAGGTTTGCTTTAGTGTCCCTTAGCACAGAGTTATATGGATCAATATCAATATTAGTCTGCACTTTTTGAAGTTGAGTTCTTAGTAACTCAACCCTTCTGAAGAGATTGCCTTTACTCCATCCCAGTTTTTTAAGAGGATGCTTCAAACTTTTCATCTTTTTCACAACTTGGTACATATAACTTCCATGTATATTATGCCTCCATTTATCACATAGAATAGGTATGAACTCCTGCTTATCAGTTAAGTAATTAGAAAATCTAAAGGCTTTGATTTTCTTTTTTATAATTGTTGGAATGCATAGAATAGGAGTATGATCAGAAATAAGGTATGGAAGGAACTTAGCATGAGCATTTGGAAATTTGTTGGTGAAGGCCTCATTAGACATCACTCTATCAAGCTTTTTGAGAATTCTAGTCATGTTACCAGATTTGGTTTTTTGCAGATTTTTAGTCCATGTAAAATGGAGTCCAGACCTGCAAATATCTTCAACTTCAATTTTATTCAGACATTCTTGAAATTCTAGCATATCAGTAGACATCACATAACTTCTACATGAATGCTCATTCGGCTGCAAAGTCACATTAAAATCCCCAGCTAAACACCAAGGCTTATCACTTACATATCTGCTATAATTGATTAACTCTTCCTATAATTTCCTCCTTTCAAGCCCTTCATTAGCAGCATACACAAATGTATAGAAGCACTTGAAATCAAATTTAGCAGCACTAATTACACAAAAAAATGGATTGACTTATTTTATGAAGCACTTGAATATCAGTCTCATCATTATCCTAATCCATAACAATTCTGCATCCTTTGCTACAATCCTGCATATTGGAAACCCAATCCCATCTGTCAAATGTCCTATCACAAGCTTTTTGTAGCTTATAACTTTTAAGTCTTATCTCCAAAATTGCACATACTTTGACATTTTCACTTCTCACTAAATTTATAACCTCATTTTGTTTGAGCAATGCAATTTTAAATAAGTTTACTTAGACGAATGCACAATCAATTCTTAACGAATTCATTCAACATGACAATAATTTAAATCATAATGAAATACAGAGGATTCTTGATGAGTTATGTTCACATAATGACAATAAATATCTTTAGCCTCAATTGGCATCAACAACAGTCGATGGTGTTCCTAAGATATCATCTTCACCAAAAGTTCTTGTTTTCCTCTTCTTTATACCAGTTTAGGACTGTGATTTTCTTAGACTAGTGCACATCCTTGAGTTGTGTTGTTTGCTTCTACACTTATCACATGTCACCAGGGGTGGACCTAGAGAATTAAGTCATCTGGTGCACAAAATTTTTAATATAAAAAAAGACTAAAATGTACGATCTATAAAACTAATAAATAAATTAAGAACATACCTCCTATTTAGATCCCCTACAATCTTTCATACCAAAAAATTGATTATGTACAACCTCATTAGTAACATTTATAAGTTCTTTCTCTATAGCACAAATTAACGCACCATTAAAATATTCCTTACCCATCCTATTATGCAAATATGTCTTCATAAGCTTCATTTTATAAGAGAGAGGATCAGGGTGAATGAATGAATGACGATTCGTATTGTGTTTTTAATATGACCCTTTCGGATAGTATCGGGATAGGACACCACTTTTAGCGTGTGCGAGCTCTTTAAGAAAATAGAGAAGAAGAAGAGATCATTCGTCTTTTAATTGATTGATTGATTATATAAAATATAAGAGTACAAAGAGTATTTATAAGACAAAGTAGGGTAAAACTCTAATAGCTAAATGGGTCATGGGACTATTACGACTATTATAACTTTTGACTTTGACTTTTGACTTACCTAAAATATAAACATTGACTTTTGACATTTCCTAATATGACTTAACCTTTATCCTAAACATAATAAACTATGATAGTTAATTAAATCTTTAATTTTAACATGAATATTGGGCTTTAGTAATATTATGAAAAATTAATTCTTAACATATTTGAATAATTAAACAAACAAATATTTATGTAACACATAATTTTAGGACCGGGTTTATTGTGAAGAAATAGAGATTTTTAGCAAATGTATACACTACGCGACAAAATTTCATCAGGTTCCTAAGCACCCCCAGGAACCCCCTAGCTCCGCCCCTGCATGTCACAGTCTTGTGTTCCCTTAACAGCTTCCCACTCTTGGCAATCTTGACCACATATGTCTTTCTCTTAGACTAACTCCTCTCTTTCCTTGGTCTGCCAACTTGTGGTTGATGCTCTGGTGCTAGCAGAGTAGATGGTACATTACACTTGGGCCAACAGAGTTTACCTCTAATAGGATTGATTTTGTATGAGTAAACTTTTCTCCATGTTTCCAACCTATAACATGGATATACACACTCCTCTTGTAAGCCTATTGTTTGATGGTTAAGTGTCATGTTCCAGTTTGTTGCCATAACTTGTTTGCAAGGTATCTCAGTTAACTCCCACTTCCTACATGTACAAGTGATCTGCTCAACATTGACTACACACTGGTCATGAAATAGACCACTTAGCTGGTAATAGATTCCTCCTCTCCAACCTAATGTATACTTGTTTGCCTCATCACAGTTCATCTTTAAAAGCCTTGTAGCAGTTGGGTTGGTGTTAATAGACCATCACATTTAACAATTATCTTATTTACATTTACAATCATTTATTTACATTTATAATCCTTTTCACGAGATACTCTCTTGTAAATTCCAATGTTAAAATGATTGCCTTGTCTCCATCACCAACTAGTTTTCCATTAAAAACTTCACCCATATTGTTCACCAACACATCTGACTTACATCTCCCTATTTAAAATACAAGTTTAACTCAACACAAGTAAAAGGTAAGGTAAGGTAACACCCAATACCATTTTCCATGGGTTATAAGTCCCAATACTGTCTTCCATGATGTATGGGGAGGTTGAGATGTAGACAACCATACCTCTACCTAAGGTAGAGAGGCTGCTTCCGGTTCTACCAGAGGTAGAAAAGGATCTTTGTCCTTGCAAGGAGTGAGGATCAAACCCTTGACCTCTATCTCCAGAGGCAAGGGTGATAACTCAGCATAAGTAATTTAGTCTAAAAAAGTAAAAAACTGTATATCTAATTGAAGTCATTAAGTACCAAATAAATGTGATCTTGCCTCGTGCTTTGGTGGAATCTTCAATAACTACTCATAAGCAGGAAGGCTAAATGCTTTCAACTACTGCATTGCTGGATTAAACTCTGGTATTGTTGTTGTTGTGGTACATTTCCATAGCAAGTCTTTGTATGCTGCACCACTCCATTTCAGCTTCATATTCTAATGAATATGTTTAACATAAAATTTGTGCTTAACACAAGGAAACAACTTTGCAAGGGATAGAATAATACCTTATGGCCAATAAACACAAATATGTTATGAAAAAAATATTAACAACAATAAAACAATTGACCAAAAGTGTAGATAAAAGCGTAACTTTTTCCTATCACTTATAAAATTGAAATTTGAATTTCTATACAGGTCGAGATCATCTCCCAATTGTGTTAGGAACCATGCCTAAGAATATGTATTTTCATTCTCCACAATCCCATATGCCAATGGATAGATTCTATTATTTATGTTAATACTCACAGCAGTCAACAATTGTCCAGGGAATGGACCCTTCATGAATGCCCCATCTAGTCAAGTACCTCTCTCATTCCAACCTTGAAACCATCTTTCAAAGGCCCTAAGCACACATATATTCTTTTAAAAACCCTATTTAGAACTGTATGATCTGCTTTAGATTTGACTTGAATTTTAACAGTTGTGTTTGGATTAGATTCTTGTAACTCTAAAACATAATCACTTAGCATCTTATATTGTTGAGTATAATCTCCTCTCAACTTCTTTTCACCCTATGCTTTTGCTCTATATGTTTTACTTTCTGAAACAACCAATTCATGTATCCTTTGTAATTCCTCTTGCACACATCTAACTGGTATTTAGGGTTTGTTTGAATTTGTTAAACTAGTTCCTTAGCATACCATTTATACGTGACATACAAGTTATTTCTCTAGACTCTAAGCATTTGTAATTGGATCTATGAGTCTTCACTTGCCATGTTTCACAATCTTAAAGTTTTGATACAAGCAACACCAATGGACATTTATTGTCAATATCCACCTTTCTACTTTTTGGTTTTCCCCCATATATTATTCTTTCTTTTTGTCGATTTCTCCTTGGATGGACTATAGTACCCTAAAACTTCACATATCTTTGATTTTGTCCACTTTACTTTTGACCCACCAACATGAGACCCATCAGCAGGCCCATTGGGAACACCCCCAAAATATGTGGCAGCAAAAAGGTAACCAGGGGCGTTACTTCATAATACATAAGCACACGATATAAGAGAACGACCTCTATATGAGTAGTTTAAAAGATTCCTCGTTGATACAATTAAAAATAAATAAGTTTTTAACAAGTGGTCCCATGAGTTTGCATCCAAAGAAAAACATAGTTTTAATACAACGAGAATAATTTAGCGCATATGAAATCCATGAAAAATAGTCTTGCTGTATGATGACTCCAATGCACTTCAATAAGGTCATTTTGAGTTAAGCACCTGAGAAATACATGCTTAAAATGTCAACATATAGTTGGTGAGTTCATAGTGTCACACCCCCAAATCGAGTCTAGTCAGAAAAGGTGTCCGAGGGAATGACGTCATAATATACATTACACAAAGTATGAGAAAACGACCACTAATGGACGTTTTGAAAATCATAACTCGGTGTATTTATTAAAAATAGATAAGTCTTACAAGCTTTCAGATGACATTAAAATGTTGCGGAAGCATAATTAAGTTTTCAAAAGTAACGAGTATGAAGGATAAATAAAGTCTTGATAAATGGTATCATATTGCACGTAGACTCCACATAGCACATCAGAGAAGTCCAAAGCTAAGCACCTGAGAAAAACATGCTTAAAACGTCAACATAATGTTGGTGAATTCATAGGTTTAATACAAACGTAATCAGAGTGGACCACAAGTTTCAAAACGTATGCGACGGTTATAATAGATACAACTTCACATAAAAAGTATTTATGTTGCACTAAGCTTATGACACCGAAGCTAATGAGGAAGGTATCACGTACATTGCCATATAAAGTTGCCCTGGTAGATGTCCGACCAAAGACCACCTAAACTAGTTTTGACATAAAATACATCCGTTGGCCTGTATAGTCCATCGTACCCGACAGTAAGAATTACCAAACCCGGATGGGGATTATTAGTCCCAATAGATCTATTTACTCATTCACACTTACTTAACCAGCTAGTCGGTTAAAAGTAATTAACGGTTCATGATAATACGGGCAAATAGTGGTCTAACGCTACTTAGGCAACACGTAAACAAGGGAAAATATCACGTAAAATACTTGTGTCCGGTTTAAGAAAAACAAGCGATGTTTCTCACCCCAAAGTTGTAAAATGCATTCAAAAAAATATAAAAACGTGGGGCTATGAACTCATAGTAATTGATGAAAAATAACAGCTGAAGTGGAACGATCATGTGGGTTAGCACAACGGTGCTAGGTCTCAACCTATGAATAAACGATCGGGTTTCAGAATTTACACGATGGAAGAAGTATGAAAACAACTAAGAGTTTGGAAAGTAGTTGTATGTTTATTACAAAGAAGGTGTCCTTAATAAATTTTTCGTGTGGTAGTCGTAGTGGTTTTGACTCGGGAAAACGTGTTACAAAGTTAAGTATAGAGTATATTAGAAAATCAACAAATAAATAAGTTTCGGCATCTTACCCACTAACCCAAAATAATGATTTAGATATTGTGAAAAATTAAGGTTTTTATGTTTAATTTACGTAACTTCCTGGCAGGTCACCCATACTAGTGATACTCTCGCACAAGCACACTTAACTGCCGGTATTAAAGAAGATACTTGGATATAAAATGTAAACATGTATGTTAGTTTATTAACTAACTTAAGTATATATATATAAATAATATGTTTTAGAAAAGTGTTTAAAATATAAGATATCACAAATAATTTTAAGTATATAGTTTTCACGAAATTTCAGCATGATCCGTTTGTAAATAATAGTTTTTCAAAGTCGTAGACTTTAATTTCCAAATCACTTTCAACGCTTTTCTCAAATCATCATATTCCCAACTACGTTACTATATTAATAATAAACATTTATACGCTCCATTAAGTAGTAAAAATAAGACGAAACCATAAATGAACCCTTATTGGGCTTTTAGGCCTAATAAGCCTAAACGAACGATCCGAAATGCGATAAGCTCAAAATAAGCAAAAAATTAAGTAATACACACGTAGCTTATCAAATAAGCTTTGGATAAGCTTATCCAATAAGCTAAACCGTATGCCATAAGCTACGGTTTGGGCTTATTGTTGAACCGAGGTCCAATAAGCTAACCAAACAAGTACGTGTTAGATAAATAAGTCCAATAAGTGAACAAGTATTTAACTTATTCAATAAGCCAACATGAGCCAAAATAAGCCATCTAATAAGCCAAGCCATGGGTTTTAAGCCATGGTTTGGGCTTGGATATTGGGCCGAGGCCCACTAAGCCAGTTAAGTCCATGTGGGTTTATTCAATGAGTCCAATAAGCTTATCTCTTTACTAGGAAGCTAAATAAGCTACAAAAATAAGTTGTAACCATAAGCTAATAACCAAATAAGCACAAAGTTCAAACCTTTATGGCTGGTTTTAGTTTTTGACACACATAAACATTTCAATAAGTTCGAACGAGCTTTTTAAATAAGCTAAGATAAGCAATAAGTTTCAAGAAAAAAATTTCTTTACAAAAGATTCACCATGACTACGCAACTAATCTTTCCATTTCTTTCTTTTTGTATATGTCGAACAAGACATCAACCCTTTTTGGGGTTTATGTGATTTTGAAAACTTGATTTTAAACAATCCGTTTGTACAACTATGTTCTAAACATGACAAAGATCAATGAAGTACAAGAAATTTATAGATAAGATGAACTTACAAAAGATGAATGATTAGAAGGTGATTAGAGACTAAATACAACCCAAACGTTGTTTAAGAATACCCAAATAACTATAAGGATCAACCTAAAACTCTCTAATCTTCAAATGATCTTGATCAAAATGGAAAAATTATGAGAGTGTGTGTTCTTTGATTTGGATGAACAAGAGAGAAAGAGAGAAAGTATGTGTGAGTTTTTGGTTAAAATGAGAATGACATAAGAATGAAATAGGTTCAATGTATCTTGAGGACAACGTTACAAAATTTAAGGTGGTGATTGTATGTTGTGTGGTGGCGGACAAAAGAAAAGAGACTGGGGGGG
>BQNB010107187.1:0-19643 GCA_026074375.1 Tanacetum coccineum | reverse complement strand
ATTAAACACACTTTTACACCAAATCAGAAAATAAACACGACATGAAAACCTTGATCGAACCCTAGATATCGAGAGCAACCCGCTCTGATACCAATTGTGAAATCCTATAATGACTCCATAGATCGTTATTAGGACTCATCTAGGGTATGATAACAATGATTGTAACACGCAGCGGAATATAAAGAAAACAATCAAAGTTATGAACAAGGTTTTCTTATTCATAAACTAATAAACTATAAACTATTCGACTTTAATCAGTCGACTATGAACTAATAAGCACATAGATGATTCATGACTCATCTATGGCTAACTACAACTATTACACGACATACGCTCTATGCGTTTCTAGACTCTCATTGGAGAAGTCTACTATGAATGGATTCATTCTAACCTAGACGCCTACCCTCTTTATATAATAGAGGGAGTAGGGTTTACAAGACAAGATAAGATCAATCTTATTTAACCAGTCTTCAATCATCATAAATACTATTTGACCAGTCTTCAATCAGCATTAATGTTGATCTTTATCTTTTAGCTGAGCATTAAATACTGTTTGACTAATCTTCAATCAGCATTAATGTTATTCCAGCTTTGTCTTGTAGGTCTTCCATCTTTAATATGTTTTGTCATAATCAACTCAAATTATAATTCCCAACAATCTTCCCCTAGTTGATTAATGACAAAACCAATAAGCACAAGCTTCCCCTGAAGCTAATATAGATGAAGAACTTCCCCTGAATCCATGCACTCTTCCCCTTTTTGTCATAATCAAATAGGAGTGCATGTAGATGGTTAAGTATATGAACAATAAGCTTCCCCTTAAAAGTATATTAACCATCTCTTGAATCTCGAACTCAGTAGCATAGATCATCTCTTCCTTCAGTACGAACAAGACATGCTTATTACTATATTATGTAATAAAATGTCTTTGGATAATTCTTGTAGTCAATATATGCATGGCGATCACATGCAATGGCCGATAGTCTCAGTGAGCTCCGTCGCATCAACGACCAGTATCCTAGATCCAATGTCAAGGGCTGTATCGTATCATACTCCGACCAAATATTTGTAAAGGAGCGTGTAACTTTTCCATTCAAGAATTATATCATGCACTAAACCGTCAAAACGATCCATACACATCATCATTATTCGAGATCCAAAGGCGTCTGTTGACCTATAATACGTATTTATAGATAAAAAATTACAGAAAAATAAATACATAGGAAAACCTTATAAACCCTAGATTGAGAGCCACGAGGCTCTGATACCAATTGTGGAATCCTATAATGACTCCATAGATCGTTATTAGGACTCATCTAGGGTATGATAACAATGATTGTAACACACAGCGGAATATAAAGAACACAATCATGTTACTAATAAGGTTTTCTTTATTAAACATTAATAAAGAAACTAACTACTAACTATTACACACGCTTTCTATGCGTTTAGACTCTCATTGGAGAGACTATCTATGGATGAATGCCTCTAACCTAGACGCCTACCCTCTTTATATAATAGAGGGAGTAGGGTTTACAAGACAAGATAAGATCAATCTTATTTAACCAGTCATCAATCATCATAAATACTATTTGACTTATTTAACCAGTCTTCAATCATCATAAATACTATTCCAGCTTTGTCTTGTAGGTCCTCCATCTTTAATATGTTTTGTCATAATCAACTTAAATTATAATTCCCAACAGGCATTACATTTTGGGAATATTTGTCATGATCTAAAATCTTTACATTCTCAAGGATGAACAAGTTAAGCCGTTGAGCTTCTATAACAACATTTATTAAATCCAATATACCATTTTCAAACGACTCATTTAGTGGTCGTTCTCTCATGTCTTATGTAATGGTATTATGAAGTAACGCTCCCGGATACATATTCCGCTGCGACCCATTTTGGGGGTGTTACATAACTAGCCAAATTACTTAAATGTTCTTCAAAATATAATGGATTATCACGCAAAAGCTAAAAATATATGTGAGTCTAACTTGATGTATTTTCTTAAGATTATAAATTAATAAGTTTCAACTCAAACTAATTCGCCAAACAGCTTTATAAAAATATAAGCTTTAGCTTTCACAGCCTTAGCCCAACACCAACCCTGGCCTCGGCTCCAGCCCTAACATATTGCGCCAAACTTACCTTAGATATTTTATAATGGAGGTAGTGAGAAGAAGACGATAAAGATGAGTACCCGAAGACGGTGATAAGAAGATTAATGGGTAAATTACATAAATGGTCCTTATGTTTTGACAAAAATTGCATCTATTGCCCTAATAGTTTAAAGTCGCATTCTTTGTCCTTATCTTTGCAAAGAATAATAGCGATAGTCCATCACCGTAACACCAGTAGTCCTTGTGGTTTGGGAAAATGATACGGCCCTTGCGGATAGTATCGGGATAGTAGCACCACTTCAAGCGTGTGTTAGCTCCTTAAGAAGAGAGAATAGAAGATTAGAGATTTGTTTATCTTAAACTTGATTGATTGTAATGAAATAGTACAAGAGTATTCATAATAGCTAAATGGGACATGGGTCTATTATGGGCTATTATGACCTTTGACCTTTGTACAAGATAAACGTTGACTTTTGACTTTCCTAACACAAGTTATTGACTTTCCTAAATAAACATGAAGACATTCCTAAATAATGACACTTAAATAAGGATAGATTATATGACATAATCTTTATGCCATACGGGCTTGGACTTCTCTTGGGCCGATCAGGCCGTCCTTCCTTCTGCACTGGCGTAACATTCTCCACACCTTCAAAAACCACCTTGTCCTCAAGGTGATGTCTAAAAAAATTTATCTTGATTTCAGGATTCCATTTTCTTCTTTAAATTTCAGCCTTCATCTTTTTCTTCTTTAGGTGTTTGTCATTAAGACGCTTCAACAACGGAATAAGAACGTGTAGGGTAGAAACAGAGTATTGGACTTCTTTATCAACCCATTTGTTAATTTCATTTACCCCAACACCTATAACTAGGGATGAGCACGATACCATTTTGGTGCCGTACCAGCACCATTTTTGAGGTACCGTATTTTTTTCCGACCAAAATATGTGGTCCCGGTCCCGAAACCAAAAGGTATACCGGTACCGGTTCCGGTACGGGTAATTCGGTACTAATCGGGACAAGTACCGTTTAACATAACACAAGAAAGAAAAGAGTCAAATTGACTCATGAAACTACTGTGAAAGCTTTTGTTTTTAATTTTTTTACTGATAAAGCAACATCAATTAAAGATGTCAAGCATAATTGTTTTCCCTCTAAACTATTATAACTAGTTATAATGAAAGCATCAAAGTTTATATACTAACAAGTCAACAAATATACCCATCAATAGGCCTATTAAACTTGAGTTTCGTAGCTCCAATTCAACCACGCTTAGCAAAGGACTCTACATCTCTGAGTTTATACTGCATCTTTCTTTTTTGATGAGTTCATGCTGTATATTTGTGTTTTTCAATTTCAGTTAAAGTTGCATAGATGAAGTGTTTTTACTTGATGTCAACACTCAACACAGTGGGATGGTTGTATTATGCCTATTTTAGAAGCTTTGATAGATCCTTTAGAATTTTTTTATTTTATTTTATATATTGTTGGGCATGTGTATGCATCTTTAGAATTTGAACTTTGTGATTTACAGCTAAGAGCCTAGGAGTTCACTATTTTTTTGTATATTAGAACCACAAGAACCACAACATGGTTTAGATGCCATTTTTACAACGTTAATACGCATGAGACACATGCATGAATGTTTGAAATTCAATCACGAGATTACTTCATAAACAAAGCCCTTCGTTATCTCGGTACCAAAACCGGGATATCCCGCTTTGGTACCGTACCGTTTTAATTGGTACCGGTTTTTTTTTGAGCTTGTTTTGTAGTACCGATACCGTACCGGGTAAAGAGAACCGGTACCGGTACGGGTCGGTACCGGTACGGTTCCGGTACCGTACCGTTTTTTCGGTACCCATGCTCATCCCTACCTATAACCCCATTACTTTCCAACACATTTGGCTCGTCATTGTTTTGCTCAACGGCCACACCCACCACTTTCACTACTTTTGCGTCATCTTGTTTACCATCCACTAACACCTTCGTTTCCACCTCACTAGCTTGATCTCGTGCATCATTATCAGAGGTAATTTTTATCTTGTCCGACGTATGGAGAATTGATTCCTCCAACACTTGGTCTGGTATCGCTATGTTGAGGTCGTTTGGGTTGACGATGGTTGTGGTGGTCCGTTCGTCCTCAAAACGGGCCTCGGTCATACGGGCTAAGGAGAAGGCTTCTACTAAAGTGGTAGGCCTTGCCCTCAATAGTTCTATTTGTAACGCCGGTTTAAGTTCGGAGATATAAAACGATTTAAGTAAAAACTCAGAAATTCCCATTACTTGTTTTATAAGCATCTCAAACTCATTCTGATATTCGCTCACCGTACCCATTTGCAAGAGCTTAGATAGTGCGTCTCTTGCGTCCCGATCGCTGCCGCCCGATGCCATGAACAGTCACTCGAAAAACAAAAGTTTTTTTGGATGAACAGTAATTCCGATGAACAATAACTTCGGTGAATAGTACGTGTGAATTGTACTCTGCATGAATAGTACTCGATGAACAGTATTTTTGGAACCCTAATCGAAAACCCTCTCAACGAGAGCTCTCAATGAAAGCATCAGTTGATACGACCCTTACGGATAGTATCGAGATAGTAGCACCACTTCAAGCGTGTGCGAGCTCCTTAAGAAGAGATAAAAGAAGATTAGAGATTTGTTTTGATCTTTAACTTGTTAATTATAATGAAAGAGTACAAGAGTATTTATATAGCTAAATAGGCCATGGGCCTATTATGACCTTTGACTTTTAACTACAAGATAAACATTGACTTTTGACTTTCCTAACACAAGTTATTGACTTTCCTAAATAAACATGAAGACATTCCTAAATAATGACACTTAAATAAGGATGGATTATGTGACATAATCTTTATGTCATGCGGGCTTGGACTTCTTCCTCTTAGGCCGTTCGGGCCGTCCGTCCTCCTGCACTGGCGTAACAGAAAAATTGCATCTACCTTTTCTGATATTTCAAGGTGAAAGATTATTAGTGTTATTCTTTGCAAGAATAAGGATCAAGAATGCAACTTTAAACTATTTAGAACGATAGATGCGATTTTTTCCAAACTGACATATGACAGCGGCCGGTTTGAGGGTGTGCTAGTTGTGGAGCGAACGCCATCAGATGGCCCCAAAAATTTTAGATTTGGCCACTCAAAATTTATCCCTATGTTAACATATTTATGTGCATTATTTCTTAAAAACGATGACACTTATATATAATAGTTTCAGTATCGCTGGGCACTACATTATGTATTTTTCGCTCAGGGCCTTTTTAAAAATTTCATCAAATTTATAAGACGGCCCTGTCGATAGATCTCTGAAACGGGTTTTTTACCTAGTATTGTGAAGTTTGCATAAGACATGTAGAGAAGCTCTTCAAAACGAATTTTGCCATCATAATAAATGTGACATGTATTATGTATATAGAATTTCCAATAAGATTATGTTTGTTCTGTATAAAGCATTGTCTCTGTTTACATTTTATTGCGAGAAGATGTTGTCATATTGATGTTTTTTTATATTTGTAAGATTTATCTACATGTAATCATCAGAAATGGGTATTTGAAACTAATTAAGGATAGTAATAACTTTTTTTATGGACACTTTTTTTTTGAACAGCAGCTTTATTAAACGACTAGCAAGGAGCTAGAATTAGACAATTACAAGATACGGGTTTTTGAGCCAATCGATCCATTTGAACGAGGCTTTACATCTAAACTTACACCAATAATAAGAATTAGAAACAATGTTATCAAAAATCCTCGCCTGTGAAGGAGTATCCTTCTCGAAAAGAATCTTGTTACGGAACATCCAAACCGACCACCATAAACAATAGAAGATGCCTTCGAACACCGCTTTGAGATTTGCCTGAAGCCTAAGAGATACCAACCAAGTGTACCATTCCTCATAAGAAGAAACATCAACGTAATCCACATTCCACCAAGACGATATTTTCCGAGCCAACTGTCTAACCAAATTACATTGGAAAAAAATATGACAAGAAGATTCCGCCCCACTGTTACAAATAGGGCAAACTATCGAGTCAATTTCAATACCGCGACGAGATATATTCATTCTAGTGGGCAGGCCATCCATTTTTATTTTCCAAGCCATGATGTTCACCTTAAGAGGCACAGATTTAACCCATCTCGTAGCCGAGTGAATAACAGGAAAACAATTAGCATCAATCACTTGCCGAATAGACTTCACCGAAAACTCCCCTGAATTTTCAAGCGACCAAACGTACCTGTCAACAGCAGATGAGAGGGTAATCGTGCTAACCAACCTGGAGAGATTGTCGAGTTGAAATTCTTCCACACCACTTCTCGGATTCCGACGAAAGGAGTTAACTAAACTGTAATCAATCAGTTTCGTGTGAATAGTTACATTCTGATGCCTCTCCAACGCGTACAGACGAGGGAATACATCTTTCAGAACGCCTTCATTATGCCATTTGTCTTTCCAAAAACTAGTATTGTCTCCATTTCCTATCTTGATCCGAATATAATCAAATATGTTGACACCTTGATTCTGTAACTTCTTCACTTCCTGCACAATAGAGGTCCACGTAGATCGAAAACCCCTTCTCACATCAGTGATCAAACCCCCCTCAGGACCATGAATGGCCTTAATCACTCTAGACCATAACAAAGATTTATGTGCAAAAAATCGCCAAACCCATTTGCACATTAAGCCTCTATTAAGCGCATAAAGACTGGAAACCCCCAAACCCCCTCTTTCTTTAGCTGTGAGAACCTTGTTCCAATTCACCCATGATGCTTTTTTACTTCTAGGATCGTGACCATGGAAAAAATGACTCCGAATGGATTCCAGCAAATGGAGAACACTCGAAGGGACTTTATATATAGACATATGGAAGATCGGCGTCGATCCTAACACCGATTTAAGAAGAGTAAATCGACCACCAATAGATAACGTTTTTAACTTCCAATTCGACAAACGGGACTTGATTTTAACAATGACCTCTTTCCAAGCGTGCACTCTAGACATATTTTCACCAACTTTCGTACCTAAATAAAGGAAAGGAGTATTGAGAACAAGGCACCCAAGTTTAGAAGCCGCACTCTTAATTCTGTCAGCGTCCACGTGAATACCCATAATCTTGCTTTTGCACAAATTTATCCGAAGACCAGAGACACGATAAAAGCATTCCATCACATGAACAAGGGTGTCAATATTAGAATCATTCCATTGCCCAAGAAATATTGCATCATCCGCATAGAATAGATGTGAAATATTTAGCGATGAGCTAAGCTTAATACCAGTAAACATGCCCACATCCATCACACGTTGAAACGATATATGTAAGCTTTCCATTACATCTCAACTCTTTATACTGTATTAGCTAAGTAGATTACAAATTAGAATTGTAAACATAAAAGTTGAATCAACTTTGTGTAACGAAAAAAACACTCATGAACATTTAATCTCTCATTATTAAAACATTCGGATTTGTCACTTGTGACTTGTCGCAGTCTTATATGTAGGCCTATAATTATGATCAAGTTGGCGTAAAAATCAAACTTAGACGAAAAAATATGCATGATTTAGAAATTCAGAATATTAACTACTTAGGGGTGTTTGGTTCATCGAATTTGTTGTATTTTGGTGTAATTGTAATTTGAATTCCAATTACATTGGATGTTTGGTTGGGGGTAATGGGTGTAATTGTAATTCTCTAAATTACATTAGGCCCACATTTTTGATGTAATCTCAACTACACAGCTACAGTGAAGGAAAATTTACACATTACAAAGGAATTGACGCCAATTTACATTGGGCTCACATTTTCTTGTTTTATTTTCAAGAATGTGTTTGTAACCTTTTTTAAGTCACATTTGTGTAGTCATTTATGATGTTTATTTTGGTTATCTATTCAACATATATGACATATATAAAAAATCAGACATTAACGGGTAATTTTGTAAAATTATGATTACAATTCCCTACAAACCAAACAGGATTATGTAAATAAATTTATACCTGATTACATTACATTCTGCCAACCAAACACATAACATATTACAATAATTCAAATTACGATTCATCCAAATTACAATTTCTTTAATAGATTACAATTACATCAAAAACTTTCAGCGAACCAAACGGCCCCTTTAGACTAAAATTTCACAAAATTGTGACTTGCATTGTTATAAATCACTTCTTGTGGGGACTCTAAAGATGACAAAGTCACGAGACCCTAGCACCATATGTGGTCTAGACTTCGATGTTTCTAAACTTTTATTCAAAAAGAAAACAAACCATTTTATGTCATTTGATGTAACAGATAGATTTACGTTTAAGTACTAAAACTGGAAAAGAAAACTTGATATCAAATTTGAACAAGTAATTTCAACATAGGATTGATTGAAAAATATAACCAGATTAAGTTCTAATTCTTTCAAAATATTCAATGGCTATAGTTAACCATATAAAAAAGATTATACTCTTACTTGCATCATGAGTAAACCGCGAAAACCATTTTGTAATTTGACAGATTTGCTATTCGCAAGTATCATTTTTTAGAGGTTAAGGGGGTGTTTGTTTCGGCTTATATACAGGCTTATGAGCTTATTTGATTCCGACTTATATAACATAAGCCATAATTTTGTGGCTTATATTGAGACTTATGGGCTTATATAAGTTTATCATATCGTAATAAACTTATATAAAGCCACAAGTCTCAAAATAAGCCGGAAAATAGGGGCTTATGTTATATAAGCCGAAATGAAATAAGCTTATAAGCCCACATATAAGCCGAAACAAACACCCCCTAAATGTCCGACATTATACATCCCTGGAGGGGTGATTTATGCTAAATCGTAAGGATGGTTTCTGATAGATATTTGATCTCGTTGAAATGATACTTGACAATAGTTTCTGATTAAGGCTCGGCATATTGGATCGTCGATCGTACTGTATCGAGAAATCGGACCAAACCAGACCGACCGGACCGGATCGAACATATTTCGGTCCGGTACTCGGTTCATGTTTTTCCTTAAATTCGGTCATCGGTCTAGTCCGGTCCGATTATGTCTTACAAAAAACCCGACGATTATGCTTTGTTGGACCGAACCGGACCGAACATATTTCGGTCCGGTCCTCGGTCCATGCTTTTCCTTAAATTCGGTCACCGGTCCAGTCCGGTCCGGTTCTGTCTTACAAAGAACCCGACAATTATGCTTTGTTGGACAGGACAGGACCCGACCAAAGACCGAACCGGACCATTTCGGTCTGGTTCTCGGTCCGACGTTTTGGACAAATTCGGTTTCGGTCCGGTCCGGTATTGATCGGTCCGGTCCGATTATTTCTGATACGAAATCAGAGATGATGAGTGACAAATTTGACAAACCACAAAAATGATTTCTACAATTCACTCTTTGGGTATGTTTACCGAAAGGGCTTACAGAGTCTTGAACTTTTAAAATAAATCGGCTTATAAAAACTTTTATCACATTCAAGTCGTCTAACTATAACAATCCATCTAGCTTCTTGTAAGCTTAAGATCACCTTAACACTACAACTTTATACTTGAAACTCGAAGGTTTCTAAGAGTTTACTGCTTTCGGCTTTAAAAAAGTATTACGAAAGTATCAAAGCTACAGTCTCTCGGAACGTGATAAGCACACGACTCATGCATCTTTACGTTATATCGGTTGAAACCGACTCTGCCATTGTACGAGTACAAACGGGCTTATTGTGAAAAGGTGGCTGCCACGGGACAACGATGAGCTGGCGGCGCTTTTTAGTCACCAAATTCCCATGACTTTGAAAAAGACATAATTTCACTAATACATGTCAATCCACCAACTTTGACTTTGACTCTGTTTCTAGAGAAAACATGATTTGTGCTTGCAGTATAATATGACCAACACATAACGTAAATACAACAGATTATGCAATGTAATACGTGTAACAAGCGAAAGTACCAGCTCGTTGCTGCGAGGCGGGTTATTTTTTATTGGTGTGCTCAAGCATAAAGAACTCGCGCGTTGCGACGAGACTAATTTTTTCTCGAATATTAATTTTTTTTAGTTAACGTAGGCGGTTTTTTTTTTTGCGCCATTTATTTTAAAATTGGCCCCGCGTTGCTACGGAGCGGTTTTTTTTTTAATTTATTTTGTGTGAGTTTATTTATTCGTTCTCATGTTTGACAGTATGTTTTTTTTAATATGGGTTTATGTGTTAGGCCTCATGTCGCGGGTGTTTTTTACTCTGAATAAATCAGTCCTTTTGTAATTTTTTTGCCTTATGTCGCGCGTATTTTTTTTATCTGAATAAATCAGTACTTTTGTAATTTTTTTTCCTATTTTGTGCCAAGCAATTTATTTTATATTGCCTATTTAAAGAAGAAAAAAAATGTCAAATGGGCCGGCCCAAAGTTAGGAGCCAAAAAACCGGCCACTGTAGCATGGCGACGAAAACGTCGTCGTTTCACTATTCTTTTGATTATATATATAATTATAGGGAGAAATCCCTATTTCTTTCTTTTCGTCCACTCTTGGGTACTTCCTTTTGCTCGTCCAAGTAAAGCCCAAGATGGCCTTTTCTTCCTACTTCCTTTTGCTCGTCCAAACCAAAAGCTCAAAAGGTTCTTTTCTTTCTCTCAAGGATCAGCCCAAGCCAACATAGGCTTCTTATTCTTTTAGTAATATATAAGACTTGGACTAATTAGTTTAATATGCGGGCTGGAACACATGGGCTAGGCTAACATAATTGGGTTGGGCCATGAACAGTATAATGACATCTCAAATAAATGAGTATAAACAGTAATAATGAACATTGTTTGTGTGAGAGGAAGAAACGACGTCATATAACACTTTGGTTAAGTATATATAAATATGTATAACATAGGCTTCTTATTCTTTTAGTAATATATAAGACTTGGACTAATTAGTTCAATATGCGGGCTGGAACACATGGGCTAGGCTAACATAGTTGGGTTGGGCCAGTATAATGACATCTCAAATGAGTATATGTATAATATTCTCTTATAGAAATTTAAACGAATCATATTAAGCACATGTGTAATAGTTAATGATTTTAATAATGAAACTAAACAATTGATCAAATGAGTAAACAATATACCATATAACAGTGTTGTGTTTTTAGAAGAGACAAATTTACACACCTTTTAAAACCCACGTATATGTTTCAATAGAGATTTCAACGGATATGAACATTATTGGTAATGTTCTCTTACAAAAAAAAAATTGGGTCTCTCAATAGGGCCCACTTTTATATTTGGAAAGAAACATTATCGATTATTTTGATATTAACCTGAGAGGATCTCAATTTCAACCGCCTGTCCATTTTACTAGGGGAGACACACAACTTATCTCACACGTTGGGTACCGCTATGCGAAAAGCCTTTTGGTCAGTTAAAAAAGGTGAACTAGTGTCAAAAAGGTTGTCACTATTATACTGTGACGTGAAAAGTCTTAAGTTCAATTCTTGTAAACAACCTTAAACTGGTCACGCTAATCTCTTAAAAAGGGAAAGCTTTACCCGGTTTGTGTTTGTGTAACAATGTGTCCAAACTATTTGGATTAGTTTGCCAAAAGGACATAAACCTTAGTTATCAGAATATGTTAACATTGTACTTCAAATCATGTTTATGAGGATAACAAGTTTGCTGAAACATATGACATCGGCAGATTTACAATATATCATAGTCGCCACCAAAGGCTTTGGACTATTCAAAGTCTTGTTAAAACATTTTTGAGATTATACAAGATGTGCATGTGTCATTGCCTTTAGAGACAACACTATTTTCCAGTGGATAAGAGGGTAATGAAGACAAATGACTATTGATTAAGATAGACTCGAGCAAAGTCGAAATATGTAGAGATATATTCATCTATTTGTGTATAAAGCTATAAGGGAAAGAAATGAACACATAAGCCCAATTCGAATTTAGTGTTTTTGAACTATTAATGATCCAACTTGCAAAAGTATTGGATGGACTATTATCACAACAGATGGCTAAGTGTGTAGTACTATGTAGCGATGTAGAGCTGAGCATCGGGTCAAAACCGGACATGACCAGCCAGACACGGACAGACCCGAAGACCGAAAACCAAGAATGTACTTATCAAAACTCAGGAACCTTGTTGGATGTATCTAATGATTTGAATAACTAATCTGATATCCAAAACACCAGCTGCACTGATTAGATCATTTTTACACTTTCGTAAGTTCAATCTAAACTCACACAAAAGAATTCTAATACCTACACGCAAGCCAAACCAGCTAAGTATATAAGTGGATGATTAAAAACTTCAGAGGAGAGGCATGGGTGAGTGTTTTAAGTTTTAACCGTTTATCTACAGTTGACATGGTTTAAATTATATTTCATCATCAATTGGTTAAATAGGTAAAAAATAAATAAAAAAATTACCCAAAACGGAAGTGAAAAATAAAAGCTTACCCAAAATGGAACAGTTGGTTTTATTAGCCAACGAACACCAAAATGCGTTACGGTAAGTTATTGTCTATGGTTGGTTCATTAACCACCAATACCGACCACCTTAAAGATAACAATGACAAGAGAGATGTTGGAATTTACCAACCAAGTTAACCAATTTAACCCTAACGAGTACGCAGCGGATAGATCTAGTCTAGTACATATAATTAACATACATTAAACATAACAAGGGACATGAAAAGTAAATAGAATACTAACCCTCGTAGTCACCAGCAAATCAAAGAAACCAAGAATGAGAAACGAGTGACTAAGTGGTCACCTCTACGAGTGCTCACACAAACACGTAAACAAGCACGCCCGGATGCTAGTCCAACCTCACTTGTACCCAACAACAATTGTAAACCAAATACCTCTGAAAATCAATCACCTAATCTCACTCTTGTGATTGTAACCGAAAATCAGAAGTAGTGATTAGGGTTTCTTCTGAATTCGGTTTGAACCGAATTAGGCAAATAAACCCGAAAATCACCCAAACAAAATCCCTAATCGTTTCTGTATGTTGTCACAATCTGAGAAAAAGTAAACCAATATAAAACCTTCATGGAACAGATGTGGGATCGAATCACACTAGGTAAAACCCTTTAAGAGTTCACCGAAAATGACAGCAAGGTTTAAGAGACAAGACCGAAAATCAAACGAATTTAGACCAAAACCTAATTTATATTTCTGTATTTTCGTTCATTAGCAATGGTGGTTTTGGTGATTGGTTTACAGAAGCGTATAGCATACAAAGGTTTGTAATTGGGATACACGTGAAGTGGGATAGCATCCGGGGCTGCTTGTTAACGTGTTTTTGTGTGAGGCTCGTATAGGTGAACACTTAGTCATTCGTTTCTCATCTTGGTTTTTTAAATTTTTTTACTGGTGTCTACCAAGGGTTGTACTCTATTTACTCTTTTACATTCCTTATTGTGTTTTACATGTGTGTTAATTATTATAATAGACTAGATCTATCCGCTGCGTACTCGTTAGAGTTAAATTGGTTCACTTGTTTGTTTAATATTCACAAACAACAAAATGCGTTAACAGGTAAAGTTATTGGTATATGGTTGGTTCATTAAAAAAAAAAAAAAATCCACCAATACCGACCACCTTTATAAGCATAACAATTCAAGGGAGGATTCACAGGTCAACCAGCACCAACATGATGATTGACCCGTTACTTATGGCGCACCGGCACGTCTATTTCTACCTCTATACAGTAGCAATCTATGATCTATTCTATACTGTGTTGATTCTACTAGTACTGATAGCATAAAATCCTTGAGACCAAGTGCTATCTCTCTATAGGACAACCCGTAAATGCTGGAAATAGATACACAAACTTTCACATAAAAGCTTAGTTTTCTTATTAGACAACACTAGATGATGAAACTAAGCAACATCAACAGTTTAACTTCAAACACACATACAACCATAAGTACCAAGGTACTTGCTCAATCAACAATCATACTCCCTACGCTTATTTTTATGGGTCTGAAGTGTTAGCATTCTGAGTCATGCTCGACGTATTAATCAACCTAAGTTTTGCATGGTTTATAAAACCAGAAATCCTGTCACCGAAGCTATCATGGTTAGCTACAGCTGCCCCACAACCAACATCAGAAAGAGCTCGCATCTTCATCTTCATGCCAGCAATATAACTAGTGTACTTCTCGTCATTGAAAGACTTCTGACCATCAACTTCTTCATTGTTGTCGACAATATTTGAAAAAAAATGCACAAACTTATTAGGTTTTATTACTTGTTTATGTCCATGGGCTGCAGGGTAATAAGTGGTTGCAAGTGAAGGACTTGAAGCATCGTTGTTCTTTAAATAGCGTGAACTACGATGAAATCTGCCGAATGTAGCTCTGTGAATCTTCTCACAATAGCTCTTACGGGGCCTCTCATTTAACTGATCTCTCACCATTAGGTTCAAGACTAATGATAAGAGTGTACTAATCTGATGGATGAAATATACTGAAAGTACATCTAGTTAAAGGGACATTATCATAGCCAATCCATAAAAGGAAACAAAGTGGGTATATATGCAACATGAGCTTAATCATTATTTTATACTAATTAAGCACGATGAAGTATATTTAGAGGAATTAGAGGTCGTTCCCATAAGGTTCCTGCCTAAATCCGCATCTAAGAAGAGTTCTATTCACGTTTCTAGATGTTTACTGTTTCAATGTTGTCAAAAGAAAGTAATCCGAGCATAACCAACGGTCCTGTTTGTGAGTATAACTCTATAAAAAACAAAGACCCTCTTGTAGATGTTCAAAGGGTAAATTTTATTAAATAGAAAGATGTACATGCTATAAACTCACTGAAGGAACAAGAAGAAATGTACTGTATAAGATAAAACTTATATAAAATCGGACAAAAGAAAGTAACGTAAAGAAAGTATATGTTTTTCTTATTAGTTTGTTATATTATGTTCTACTTTAACTTGTGCTCTACTTTTTGGGCCTATAATCTTATCTAACAAATAAAAAGAGCACCAGTTAGATTACTCACCACTTAACCATATGTATCATTTATTAAATCCAACTCACACTTCATAATACCAATGAAATGATGAAATTAAACTTGAAGGGATAACGAACATTCCCGCAACAGATATGCAAAGAGACCTGATAGCTACAACTGGGATGACTACTTATAGACACCTTGGAGTGTTTTATTGTATCTATATGTCTATGAAAATGTAACATTTAATCGTTTTAAAATACCAATAGCTTCTCAGGATTCTTGGCAGAAATTACATATTACTATCTGACTTGGTCGTTTGAGGCCATCTCACGGGGAGGTTTTGATAGAAGCGATAACATACCTCATTGCCATGCTATCAATCATAGTTTCTTACAATGAAGATTCATAACTCACTACAACCAACTATAATAAATCCCGCCAGAGAGGGTTATGGGGGAGGTAGGATATAGACAGTCACACACTTACCCCTTCCCGAGAGTCGGTCAAACCTAAAACACTGTCATTTATTAACACGTATGAACCAGTTACAAGTTGGTGGGCTATCAAAAAGTTAGGGACATGAACAATCTATTATCTGTTCTCCGCCATGCTGCTTCTCCTTGCACTCATATCAGTGTTCCTGATGGTATATGCAGATGCAAAGGTGTGGGGGTGTTTGGCTGGGTATATTGGAATCCAGGAATATCTTGTGATGAACATACAATACACGCAAGTCTCGAGGTCGACCATAAAACTAACTTCATGTAACAATTTTACCCACATTAAAACCTTTATTGAATTTAATATTTTAAAGGGTTAATGGCATATAATAGCAACGTACTTTCTCATTTGACCCATTATCAGATATGAACTCCAAAAAGTCTCACAATACCCATCGAACTTTATATGAACTGATCTGATATCAGCAACTTGACCATTTTTTCTTACAAAATTCACGTCATGTGACACATGTACATGTCATGTCACTTCTTTTAGAGCGTTAGGTTCCATGTCAGCCCCTAATACACACCGTTAGGTTGTATGCGTTAGTGTTAGGGTTATATGTGTTTTTATTAGGGAAGACAACCTAACGGTGTGTATTAGGGGCTGACATGGAACCTAACGCTCTAAAAGAAGGGATATGACATGTACATGTGTCTCATGACGTGAATTTTGTAAGAAAAATTGGTCAAGTTGCTAATATTGGATCAGTTCATATAAAGTTCGATGGGTATTGTGAGACTTTTTGGAGTTCATATCTGATAATGGCTCAAATGGGAAAGTACGTTGCTATTATATGCCATTAACCCTATTTTAAATGATACAAAATGGTGATACATGAAACCAAACTTCAAAATAGTTAAACTAGTTTCAAACACACACACACAAAACCATAAGTGTGTACTCGTATAAACCATTATGCTCTAGATTTAATGGTTATATAGTCTTTCAGTCACTGCCCTCACTTTGTGTATTCACAAACTTAAGCTTTGTATCATTAATGAAGCCAGAAACCTTGTCATTAAAGCTATCACAGCTAGAGACGATCATCCTACCGCCACCAACATCAGAAGGACTTCTCATCTTCACACCATCAATATAGCTAGAGCACTGTCCCTCACTAAAAGACTTGTGGACGCCATCTCTATTGTTGCCTACATTGTTTGATGTAAAAGTCACATTCTTTTTAAAGGGTTTTATCTCGGGAGGACCATAATGTACTCCAGTGGCTCTGAGGTAACCATTGGTTGATAGTGACAAACTCGTACCATCATCTTTCCCTAAAGAGCGTGAACTACGATTCACCGGTCTACCAAAAATAGCTTCGTGTATCTTCTCACAGAAACTCCTAGCAGGGCGATTAATCGACTGATCTTTTGCCATTGAGTTTAAGAATCAAGAACTAGTGAATTGGGGTGCTAGTATGATGCATGAAAAGTATATCGAGAGTGTGTGGCTATTTAAAGGGACATCAAAACATTGCCAAACTAAATAAAAAGAAGGTTCGCACAAATATGCAAAATTAAAGGTGCTTAATCAGTATATTAGCAGCTAATCAAGCACAATGAATCTAAAAGAAATTCTTTTCACATTTCTAAATGTGTAAACTTGAAGAGAATTCTTTTCAAATAGACTTCTGTTTTTACAAGTTGGTGGGCTATCAAAAAGTTAGGGACATGAACAATCTATTATCTGTTCTCCGCCATGCTGCTTCTCCTTGCACTCATATCAGTGTTCCTGATGGTATATGCAGATGCAAAGGTGTGGGGGTGTTTGGCTGGGTATATTGGAATCCAGGAATATCTTGTGATGAACATACAATACACGCAAGTCTCAAGGTCGACCATAAAACTAACTTCATGTAACAATTTTACCCACATTAAAACCTTTATTGAATTTAATATTTTAAATGATACAAAATGGTGATACATGAAACCAAACTTCAAAACACTTAAACTAGTTTCAAACACACACACACAAAACCATAAGTGTGTACTCGTATAAACCATTATGCCTTAGATTTAATGGTTATATAGTCTTTCAGTCACTGCCCTCACTTTGTATATTCACAAACTTAAGCTTTGTATCATTAATGAAGCCATAAACCTTTGTCATTAAGCTATCACAAGCTAGAGACGATCGGCCTACCTGCCTACCAACACAGAAGGAGTTCACATCTTCATCTCCACACAATCAATAAACTAGAGCACAGCCCCTCAATAAAAGACTTTGTGACCACCATTCTCTATTTTTGCGCTACATTGTTTGATGTAAGAAGGCACATTTTTTTTAAAGGGTTTTATTCTCGAGAGGACCATAATTTACTCAAGTGGCCGTGGGGTAACATTGTTGATAGTGAACGAACTTCAACAATTCATCTTTCCCTAAAGAGCGTGAACTACGATTCACCGGTCTACCAAAAATAGCTTCGTGTATCTTCTCACAGAAACTCCTAGCAGGGCGATTGATCGACTGATCTTTTGCCATTGAGTTTAAGAATCAAGAACTAGTGAATTGGGGTGCTAGTATGATGCATGAAAAGTATATCGAGAGTGTGTGGCTATTTAAAGGGACATCAAAACATTGGCAAACTAAATAAAAAGAAGGTTCGCACAAATATGCAAAATTAAAGGTGCTTAATCAGTAGTATATTAGTAGCTAATTAATCAAGCACGAGGAATCTAAAAGAAATTCTTTTCACATTGCTAAATGTGTAAGCTCGAATAAAATTCTTTTCAAATAGACTTCTGTTTGGAGATTATATTCAACTTTTTCCTTTTAGGTTATATCCTTACATAAAGGGGACTTGATTTGTGAATTATGCGACTCGTGTTACATGTTTCCAATAAAACACAACACCAGGAGTGAATATGCAAAGGGCCCTAACAGCTCAAGGAAGTGGGGTGGCTACAGGGTCGTTTTAAGGTTTAAAGCATAATATTTTGATTGACTGTAACACTGTAAAAAAGTAATCAAGGATTATTCAAGATATCACTTTTATTTCTTTTTTCTCCAACAGAAATCTTATAGTCTAAGTTTTTAAGACAAAGTGAGAATGGATCACTGCGAAAAAAGCCTTTAGGGTTATACCTCTAAATTAGTGAAAGTTTACTGGTTTTGCAATTATTATAACTATATGACATACACATTTATAGAATTTTCAAGTACACTTTTGTTTAAAACACAATTTAAATGATTTCTTATTAAATTGGTGATTATGTTAGAAGGGAGGGACATAACGAATACGATACTGTTCAGTTAAGCTACAAACTACAAGTCATCCAGCAATATTTTGGATCAAACTTTTGCAGAAATTTGGTTAATCAAGTAATCGCAATTGATGACCAAGGCTAGAGGAAGTACAATATGTATTATCCTGAATTCACAATCTCACATGTACCTGGAGTTACGAAGGTATTACTAAAGCTCATTTTGGGCTGTGCATTTTCCAACAGCTACCTTGTAATGATATTATATTGGATGTACTGGAATTTAAAGATACTTTGTGATAAGCCTACAATACATAGAGTCTCAAGGCTGAGGTGACATGAGTTAATGACACAAACCGTAGAAAACATGTTGTAAACTCATACATATATGCACACCAAAACTCCTTCAATTTATTATTATAGACCATACAAGAATACAAGATGGTGACACAAGACACATGAAACTTGCAAGGATCATTATGCTCCCTACGCTTACGTAGCGTTTGGTATATCGTAATGAGAGTAGGAATGGAAAAGATTATTACGACGTAATGAGAAAATTATGTTTGTTTACAATTACGGAATGCAATGACTCATTACATCAAAAACCACCATTTTCATTCATTAGGGTTACATAAAAGACATTTATTAACTACTTACCAAAAATATATCACCAAATGCTATTTTAGTCTTTTTTTTATTATCGATTACATCCTAATTTATCATAACAACCAAACATAATTATGATCGTAATGCGTCATTTCATTACTTCATTTATTCCATTACGACGTTCATTACATTCCGTCACTACTTCATTCTATCATACC
>BQNB010107186.1:0-23222 GCA_026074375.1 Tanacetum coccineum | reverse complement strand
ATGAACTGATTAAAGCTTGATTTGTTTACTACATGATTTGAGATCATTAAATTCCTATATATGAAAACCGTGAGTTTTGAAGAAATTATTTGTTTTATTTTGGACACAAGTGCTTTTCAAATTGTATGCTATCCAGATTATTGCCCGAATATTATTGCCTAAGCCCCTTCTCTGCCACTTTAAGTCCCTTTTATCATGAGTCGTTAATTGCTAGTGTAGCGAACGTGAATGTTGTGAATAGATCTATTAGGAATGGCAATCCCCGTCCAGGTACACAACAACTAATACCAACCAACGGACGCATTTAACATTTGAAATAATAACACTCGGGTGTTTGGCAGAGCATCCTACTTTTTGATGGGGCACAAACCTGATTGGGGTTTGCATACTGTTAAGGTTCGGTGTCATAAGCTTAGAGCAATAATACATATATCTTTTAGACTTGGTGAATCTATTTCTCTTATCTACATTACTTAAATCTTGTGGTCCACTACTGAACATTACTTGATTTATTGAATCACTACTTGAATTTTGGAAATAATACTTTGAAATATTGTAACTCTACTTTTTTTTACTGAAATATTACTTGAATTATTTTAATACTGATTTTACTTAAACCTATGAATTCACCAACATTATTGTTGATGTTTTTGCATGTATTTTCTCAGGTTGTTATATTGCCAGCTGAGCATTAGGAGCATTCGAGTCGCGCTGATATAAATATTTTAAAGGCTTTATAATTTGAGTACCATTCGACAAATGTTTTGAAAATGTTTTCTATTACATTTCAAATGGGACCTATTGTAACTCTAATATTTTATAAAAATTATCGAATGGTTGACTTTTTAAAATGTCTCACTTAGAGTCGTTTTCTGTAACTTGCACTTTATGCTATGAAGTAGCCCCCTAGGTGGTATTCTGCTGCGTTGTGATTTTGGGGGTGTTACATAGTGGTATCAGAGCTCAAGTTATAGCGAACTAGGTCGTTTTCAAAACCTGGACTATAACTGTTTTTCGAAAAAATTTAAAAGTCTTTCACCATTGTCCTATATCCGCGTGCGCATGCTTCCTGATCCCTTATAAGCTCTCTCTTGCATATTTACTAATATTACATGGATAATGATTATTTAACACTTGGCTATGATTTCACTCTCTTACATCTATCTTATGGCGTCTTACTATTTATCTTATATCGGTCAGTTATATAAATATTTACCACTTTGATTATCGCGTACTTCCTGATTTCTCATTTATTCTCTTGATCATTGATACTGGTATTATATAAGGATACTTATACATATAGGCTATTTTCTTTTTGATCTCTTACGATTAACTTCGAACTTTTTCGCGACTTTACCTTATTCTCTTTGATGATATTAAAATTCGGCGTAGTGTGTCAATTCCACTGATTATTATACCATTCGACTCCGAGTTTGAACACTTTTTCTATGCTTTTGAATCGCATATGTTTTTTCGTAATCCATCATTTTGAAGTCTTCCAGTTGATGGGAGTACGACTTTAACTTGTCACGTCGGATTGTGCCGTATTTTTGCACTTACCTTTGGAACGCGATTGACTAACGTCTCATTATTCTTCTCATTAATTCTTATGATTTGGAAGAATCATGCCGCCAAGGAGAATCCTTCTTCTCAACGTAACATTTCTTTGACTTCGTGTTTTGTTGTGACAATGCTTAGGTAGGCTAATTTATAATTATCTTATTGAAATGAATTAGGACGTCTCTTCATTTGAGTAAGGAAATTATAAATCGCCGAACCATAAATTTCTAAGTCTTAATTAAATGGATTGGGACGCCTTTAGATGTAAATAACGATTTGTAAATAAGTGGGCTTAAGTGTATGACATTCGTATGAATAACTTTCTTTCGGTTTGTAATCCGTTTGTACGAATAATTCCTTTTCTTCGTTCATTCAATCATTACCGTTATTATCTTCATACGAATGAGTCTTTGGACTTCGTTCGGTCCGTAATTTGTTTGTTTGATTATTTTCAAATGTGTATCTGACATGGCGTGCGTCTCTTTTAACAAGTAATACGTCCGTATGAATCATTCATTGTCCTTACTCTTAGAATCGCTATCATCATTGCGTTTGTACAAATGGCTATTTGAACTTCTTTTGACTCGTGATTTGTTATATGGATTTTTTTGAATGTGTATTGATCGTCGCAAACCTTATGGAGATAAGGCTAAACATGGAAATGATGAACCTTAAAATGATGATTACTCATATTCATAGATCCGCAAGGATACCTCATGATATATTTAGGATTATGAGTTAGAGGATCTTTATGAACCTGCTAACTAGGGGATATGCATTATTAGATCTTGGATTTAATGAATGACTCAAAGACTATGAATGCAAAGATGTTGTCCTAAAGGAGATAATCATATTCTTGAAATTTATTTTATCTTTAACCTATCAAGTTAAATGAGTTTCCTTTTAGAGATGACTCATAAGGACAATGTTGTATACATATTTACTGTGCGTCAAATGACATAAGTGTTTAATCATTCTCAAGTAATTGACTATGATTAAAACTTCCTCATTTACGAACTTTAAATATATAAAGATGATTAAATTGTGATACTTGTTTTCTTGGAAGGAAATATGACAAATTGGATTTCAAGAACCTTTTATTAATTGATTACCTTGCGAGGACGATATGTAATCAAATAAAGTTTTATGAATCTAATAAATCTTTAGAAAATATACAAAATGCTAGAATCCATGTATGGATTTGAAGCAAACATCTAATGAGTATAATCTTAAGTTTAATTGTTAAATAAATCACTTATTGGATTTGTTTTTAAATTATAAATAAGATATCTCATGAGTACATCTCAAAGCTAGTGGGAGTAAATTTGTTTTTACCTTTCTAAAATAGATTATGTTATTGAGTATAATTAGAAACAATTTATTTATCTAAGTAAGATTTTATCTCTTAGATTGAAATAAAGTTTCTTGCAAGTATTTTAGAAGATGAAACATGCAATCTTGGTATGATATGCTTAATACATTAAACATATGTGGTGAATTAAGTATGAATACAATATGAAATATCATTGAGTGAAACTCGAATGATCTATCTCACTTGATGAGATTGAACACATGAATGAAAACCTTAAGTCCCACTAAAGGATTCATTATGTACATCATATTATGTATGGGTGATTTGACAACATTGAAATCTAACTGAAAGATATTAGAAGGAACATTTTGATTAATGTTTAATTAGGAATTCATTCCTAGAATTAATAATGAAGATACTATGGATATACATTGTGGTAATCATAGTAAGATCATTATGATCAATAAACTTTGGGTTTGTGTGATATCCAAACATTATTAAAGAAGTTTTCAGAATTTATGGTGGTTTAGCATAGTGTTGTTTGTATACACTATTGCTTGTTTTAATTGAGATGATACTCAATCTTTGTAGAAGCAAGTTTTTGCTGGCTACATATGCTTGCTTTAAAAGTATAGTTATATAATACTATATTAAAAGATTAAGAATGCTTTACAGTTTGGAAAATTGTTGAGATGAATGTTTCCATCTGGATGTTTTGTATATGTCATACATCTTGTGAAATGTAATGTGACTAGACTCATACTTATAAGTGAGTGCACACTTACAAAATAACAATTATTGTAATATTCAAAGAATTTTACGATTCATGAATTTTTGAAATAAGTATTCTTAAAGTCCCACAAGATCATGACCTAGTTGATATGTTCATGGAACCTATGCCTTACTACTAATTGTGATTGTTGTGGATAAGGCATTAGTACTTAACTAGGATTATGCACTAATCTTATTTGGTATTTAGATAATGAAACTGTAAGCAGTTGTATTAAAAAATGAATTGACATACGTGGAATGATCATTTTCATTTATACTGTTGTGTTTAATATTTGCATGTTTAAATCCTTGAATAAATTGAAATAATTCTAAAGCTATGTCCACTACCAGTTAATAATATAGGAATATTGTTAAGACAAGGTAAATGAGAGTGTCTGGTTGTATTCCGAAGAATACTTAAAGATGATTCTGCCAGCATCGCATGTTATTCAATGAGGTTGAATATTGGATACCCTACAGTGTGATAATCACATTATGGATCGGCGTCATTGGGTGCATTACACACATGGTGAAAGTTATGTTTATCCTTAGACTTGAGATGCAAGCAGGTTTTGCATGTATGGATAGCATTTCTTGATTATAAGCCTACCGCTAGTCTGTCAAAAGGTAGTTATAAGGGCTATTTTCAGAAGTGTTTTGAGGTACATGACGAACACTTATAGTCAAAATAGAATTTTTCCTCCACATGTTTGAGAGTTAGATACTTACTGGGCCCCTCGTTGAGTTGATCAGATGTTTGCGTGGTCGCGCCTAAAGTGTAGTTAAGATGATTCTTTTTACGTATGGTAATCTAGATCAATACAGATGCGAGAAAAATTATCGTTAAACTATGGAATAAATATTGATCCATATCCATATTTAACATTGTATCTAAAACAAAAGGATGGGACTAACTGAAACCATTAAAGGTTGAGTTGTTTACCGAAACTATATAATTAGGTATTTCTAAGAGCATTGATGATATTGCTAGACTATTCGTCAATGTTAGTATGTTATATTCTATGACTGTGACATTCGTAAGTGAGAGATTTTAGGTTTGTGCTCATGTAATACGGATATTTATACTATTGGGAATACGTGAGCCTACTAGGTTCACACATGTTAGATATCACTCTATTGGTATATATAATAATATAAGTGTATATTTATTATATATGTATTAATACTCGATTTATGTATATAATAATATAAGTGTATATTTATTATGTATATTAATATTCCAACGATAGAATACTAACGGTCGTTACTTAGTTCGTTTACGAATAATTAACAATAAGGTTTTTTAATTAATGGGTAATTAAATGTAATTAATCATAAATAAAGGAAAAGTCAAAAAGTCAACACCAAGGGTGTGTGACATACTATTCGACCGGTCATAGGGATCTAGAAGGATGGATTGGGCTTGTGAGCTATCTTTTCCTCCAAGTTATATATTTTAGGTAAACCCTAAAATCATCTACTATATAAGGAGGATTCCCTAGCTCATAATTCTCATCCATTCTCCTCCTCTTCTCATTGAAGTTTTTAAACCAAACAAAACCCTTGGGGACAAATTTGTTTGTTCGACTACTTGACGTATTCTTGAAGTTGGTTCGTGGAACTAGCATTCGGGTGGTATTGGTCAACGTGTAGTGTATGAACACGTGGAGGTTACTTACTTTAGTAACTTGAAGGGTTTTTTGGTTTAGTGTGTATTACATACATGCGTGTACTCGAAGAAGTCTCCGGTTCTTCATGTAGCTTGGTTCCTATTCGGTATGTTTTCTGTTTATTGTTTATGTTAGTTATAAGTGCTATATGAATAGATCCGCTTCATAGCTCGTATAATATTAATGCAATATCTGGTTATTTTAGATAATGATTTCCAACATAACAACTATGCTTCCAATGATAATAAGCATAAGAATACCTCAAATGTTGCATACAGAAGGGAAATTGTTCGAGTCACGTGGGTGTTTGGTTCTTGTTCGTAGAGATTATATTGGCTCTAACGACTTTACTATCCACGAGATGGGGAAAGGGTGTTCTGTGTGGTCGATTAAGTGCAGTGTTAATACTAATGACTTTATGAATCCACTTCCTAAAGGATGGTTATTTCGGTCCATACTTTGGAGCATTGTTTTGGGAGAAAGGGAAGAGGATTCTTTTTTGGTGATCAACTTATCTGCAAAGGTTGTACAATACAACATAATATCAAAGACTCTACGTGAGATTTGTGATATGGGATCTAATAAAGTTGCTGATGATTATCTTCATTGTTTCATTCCGCCTTACGCAATGTATGATGTGGGATATAAAAAACTTGATAATAAGGTTTTTGAATTCATTATGTCATCTGCTAGTGTTTGATTATCCTTTCTTGTAGAATGTTTATTTAAAATTATTGTTTCAATGGCTCACTATTTGGGGACTGTCTTAAGCCTCTTCTTTACTATGTTATAATCAGTTTAAATTTTTTAAATGTATTTGACTAATTCTACTTATCAAACATAATATACCCACACGAAATACACACTATACTCATATTAATTCAAGGTTAACAACCATAATCACAATAAAGTAATTAAATGGTTACAAAACAAACCTCAAAGTAAATAAATAGTGCCATAAAAAATGGTTTTTGGCTGGAGAGCGGGAGAAAGAAAGGAAGGACAGGGACCAAACGCGCAATCGGATAACGACAAAAAATTTTACTCTAAATTTTACTGTGTTAAAATTGGTAACCGACATATAAATAGCTAAAAATTCCACTTTGGTGATTTCTCACCCGAATCAGCCAAATGCAAAACATCATAATCAAAACTCTCGTATTCATTGTATTCATTCTTTTCTCCAAGTTCAGGATCTTCATCATACTCTTCTTCAAGCTTTTGAATAACATCAAGTTCTTTCCAATGTTCTTCTCTTCATTTTCTTGCTTCCTCCAACCTCACCTCTCGTTCACTTTCCAACTTCCATTATTTTTGTTCCTGAGCTTCCATCTCGTAATAGTACTCATCAGGCTTATCATCATTAAGTGCATGCCTTTCTTCTTCTTTTCCACATTCATATTTTTGTTTCCTGAAACATGGTAGCAATCTTAGGAATACAACTGAAAAATATATAGAAAAAACACACTTAAAAATTATGTATATTCGTATTACTTGTTATCTATCGACTCATTATCGTCAAGTCCCGCAACAACAACATTTCTTTTGGTAGAGGAATTCATGACTTAACAAACACGAATGAATTTTTTAAACCTGCTAATCGATTTGAATGTGTGTATGTAGTTGGCGTTGCTTGAAAAATCTCATATTTGTTCAATTTATACTAGATGTGTTATTGAAAATGAAGAGTCAGTAATAATGGATTTATTTTTTTTAGGAATAAATTTGTGAATTTACCAAAGTATAGACAAAATTTATGGAGTATTAATTATGTTCATACCATGCTCAACAAATTTTAATCAGCCAATATTTACTTGATACATTATGGTAACATAAAATGAGTTTTCATAAAACTGTGGTAAAACGAATAACGATGATGGATTTTGGCGGGAGTGCGGGAGGAAGAAAGACGTCACAAGGACCAACCGCGAAATAGGAAAACGACAAAATAAAGGTACAGTAACAGTTACTGCGTTGACGAAGTAGTCAGGGACCAACGACGCAACACAAAATAATAGTGAAAAGACGATTGCGCCCATCAGCAGAAGGGCGACGTGGCCTGGCTAACGACGGAGATAACCGTCGTTACCCATAATGGGGCTCTAGAGACCAAACGGGTAACAACAGTGTCAAATAACGACTCCGTATGAGAGTCCCTGTAATTTGGGGACCAAACGGGCAAACATGGTGGAGTTTGGAGACCAACGGTGTAATTTATCCTATTTTTTATTTCACGGCATCTGTTGTAAGCATTAAAATAACATGTTCTTTTTAATCTGTACACCCTCTTACGGTCATAGTTGATTATAAGCATCACCCAGTAGTCGAGCCAAAAAATATGCAACTACTAATGATTGAAAGACAAATACTTGTGTTCGACTATAATAGGTATGTTTGGCGACACGTAGCAGTAGCAGTAAGCAGTAGCAGGAGCAGGAGCAGTAAGCAAGAGTAGTAAGCAGGAGCAGTAAGCAGTTTGTTTAAAAAAGGTGTCTGGTAACGTAGCTGTAAGCTGTAATTTAAAAATATAAAATTACGAAAAAAGACATAAAACCTAATTAAAGAAAGTATAAATTTTATATTTGAGAGCATAAATGTAATTTTATAACAAACTGCTTGGAGCAGTTCCGAAATGCTTCGATTGGAGCGGTTAAACAATATTCAAACGCTTGTTGAGGTGTTGTCAAACAAACTTTTCATCTAAAATGCTTACCGCTTGTCGCTCCTAAACGCTCAAAAACGCTTGTTGCCAAAACTTTAGAAAAACCTAAGGATTATTCTTCTTTACCTTCTTTTAATCCCTGTTAATTTGTAAAAAGTATAACAGAAGAACGAGAGAAAACACGAAAATGACGTTTTAAAAAAGAATCAAGACTTTCATAATTCATATTGTGCAAATGAAAGAGAACTTTAACAATTGTTTAAGCTAGTCTAATATTTGAAGCTATTTAAACCAAGTCACATGATCGATGTAACGACTCTCATTCAATTTGATCAATCTTTGGTAAGCTATTAACTTATATTACATTCGTGTAAAAAATAAAAATAAATTTACTTAAAAGAATATTATGAAAGTTCATGTGGTTTTAGATAGCATGTTGATTCAAGTTTTAATATATTATATTGATCATTTTTATAAGCAGATTATACAACTTTTTATTTGAAAATGGAGTTTTATTTATAAAAGAAAATCATATACATTATATTAACCATAAAAAATTCAAGAAGTTATACAAAATTTGCAAGTATCATACGAGTAATTGACAGCGATATGTGATTTCATAATTTTTTATTTTTTTTTTAAACAGCACTTTATTAAAAAGTGGCAAAAGGCTAGAAAAACTAGCTATCATACAATCCATAAAACATTTACGATGTCTGACTTTTGATATATAAACTGCCACAACTTCTTCTATTTAACTGATGTGGGATTTAATTTTCATGAAACACGCCTAACATTAGATCATCACGTGACCCCACAACCACAAGTGATTTCACTACACTTGCATTTGACGCCAATACACGACGAGTGTTAACTTGCGTGTAATAAACAAAAAAGAACCCAAAACTATACTGTTATTATTTTTCCATTTACAACATCGTTATGTGAAGAATGCATATAACATGCTAGTCTTTTCCATCTATATGTTCACTCTCTTCCAGTTGGAGTTGTTTATAAACGTCATCACACAGTCACACGATCGAGCTAGCTAGAAAGTTGAAAGTACCAATATATGTAATCACCGACATATCGATGCCAGCACATGACAATTGCAAGTGCAAGCGTGTGAGTTGAAAACTTGATTTAAAAATGTTATATGTTATCATCAATGTACATGATACATTCTGGTTCCCAACCAATTAATAACAAGACTAGATTATGTTATAAGCTTGATTTAAAGAACTTAAAAAAATGTTTATTAAGTTCTCACTTTGAGTCTTAGGTCATATTTTACCTAGTGTTAAGATCGACTTGGTTGTCGAGATGAAGGACTTTAAGCTCTTTAAAGGACACAATCGTCAAGATGAATATTTAGCTACATAAATAAATAAAGGACTCTCCTTGTTAAGAAAAGTTTTTACGTTCTTCTAAATAAGTAAAACATTTAAATAAATAAAAAACGTCAAGAATCCATATGAACTTTCGTCTAGAAATCTAACTGTTGAGCTTAACAATTTGACTACAATTCCAAACATGTGAGACTCACGTATGTTGTGATATATAAACGGGAGTAGTTTCTTTTCTATGATCTATGTGGGATTGAAGGATTGAGAGCAGTAACCATTTTCGCAACGCATATCTTACATTTGTAGCAACGTCATTCCATTTCATTAGCTCGTATCTTGCATATAGACGCCAATACACGATGAGATAGTTTCATGTAAACATTTTATTTTTTGTAGTAAACATTATATAAGAAATTTAATACATTATGCCTGATTGAAATGAAAGTTATAGTATTTAGTTAGCTATTTATTGAAACCAATTTTCAGCTATGATATAGTACGTCATGGGTCGAGTGCCACCCACTGCCTGCTGGCGACTTCGGATCATCATATGTAGCCGTGTATACATACATCAAACCATGCTCTTCCAATCGCCAGTCATAAACCCATCTTGTTAAACATTCTGGTATATTAACTATGTGGGACTGAAAGTTGAACCATGTGTGACATTTAAAAGTCGATCATCAACATTATGGCACACTCACTCAAACCACATACATGCAATGCACGACGAGTGTTGCCTTGCGAGTTAACTGCTTTAGAAGTAAAACGTCACTTTTCTTCCAAGGTACAACAACACATCCCTCCTTTAGAAACCTTGATGCAATCGCACTATTGTTTCAATTTTTTCCTCGTTTGTAAACTATAAAAGCCACCTTTCGGTTGTTAAATGGATTGAATTTCTATGTTCAGGTTGCTCCGGAGATAGAGCATGTCTATGACTTACATGTACTCGGCTTAACTGGAGCATTCATGTTTTCGAACTTTTTCCATGGTCATCCCCATGATCTTTAATCATATAGATTTAAACCTAAGACCTCTTGTAAAAAAAATCACGATGTCTAAGCACAAAATCATCTCGCTGGTGGTTAAATAGACATAAAAGTAAGGTAAATATATGACATTGTCTCATAGGTCATGTAGCCTATCGACCCACAAGTTTGAGTCCCAACGAGCATGTGTTTTCTGGGCCTCAAACGTGCGTAGAACTTAATGAAAACGACAGGACTCGAACAAGAGAACGTTAACAACATTTTTAGCCAGGTCTAAAGTAGGTATTCGAAGCTCGTTAAAGCAGGTCTACAAGTTACTAGTATCTATATGCATAAAGAAAGAGATTTAGAGAGGACGGTGCAGTGGTGGATAACGTGTTATAAGACCAATTTGGGTACCTATAACATAATCCATGCATGTTATAGCTGCGCCAGGCATCCATATATGTTTTCGGACTACCGCCGTCTCCTTAGCGGGTGTTATCCGGCTTTTTACTTTCTTTTTTTTGTGTAAAAGAGGTGGGAAGAGTGTTTTTTTGTTTTTGTATTATAAGGACCGTTATATTATTATATGGTAAAAACCCTTTACGTGACAATACATATAATAGACGTCAATTGCACCTAGCTCTTATAAATTTATAAGGGAAAGGTTTGGACTCGAGTAATTTTATTTAACTAAAAAAAATTCAAGAGTTATTTAAAGTTTCCGCATATAATTATATACATATACTATGTGGGAATAAAAAGTTATTTAGACAATGTGGGACTCAAGTTGTCAATTAAGGTTTCCTTGAGAAGAATATCTATCTTCAATGAATACGATACATAAGCCATTTCGTGCTAAAAAGCAATATGTTGATCTAGTGTAGCCTCATTCACAGTATAAAAGTTCATGTCCTAAGTGCACTTGCGCATATATAAATAATAGCAACGTCGTTAAAACCATGAGGAGAATCAATAGGTTAGCCTCCTCGTTTTTCTTAAGAGGAACCTCTAGCCATGTTCTATGAGATTATCACTTTTGTAAGGTGAAGCAGATCAATATTCACACCGGCGGGAGAAAGTAAATAGGGAAAAATGTGTTTGTTGAATAACATATAGACTTTTACAGGTTCAAATTTATCAATAATCAATGTTAGGAAATCATTTTGCCACATCGAGTTTGCATTTAGATATAACTTGTCGATCGAGGCTTGTTTTCAAAACTGTTTTCAAAGTGTAATATGTGCAAAACCAATTCGATAATATTACTTAGATCAAGTTTTCTGTCTGATAAAAGAACTTAAGAAACACAAAATGTGTATCATGTTTACTCTTATAGCCACCAACTGTATCAGGCCCATCACTACTTAAGCCCGACTAGTGTGTAATATCTGGACACCAAAGCCCAACATAAAATGAAGTACGGAAGTAGTTAACGTTCTATTTATAGAACTTCATATTCTAAAGAGTTATATAAAGCTCTTTAAACCAAGTCACATAATCGACATACTTAGGGCTTGTTTGTTTATGAAATAAACTATGAAATAACATGCATCGTAATCTTGTTATCTGTTTATAATGTTCTATATTTTACGAAATCATAAATCCAGCGAAACACGAACCATCCTTGAGGTGCAAAAGGTACATCTACTTTGACACGAAAAAAAAAGTCGAAGAATGCTTAGTCTTAATACAATGATTATTAAGTCTTTAAAAAGCTTAGTTTCATCAACACTAATCATTACTCTTAAGTCTTAACCAATTCAAAAAGTGTATTTCTATCTTGGCTCCTAAAAGTATATTTCTGGAAGCCAACTTTACTTTTGAGGGTACATTGCATATATCCTCATTCTTGTTAATATTTAATAGCTTAAAAATAAGTTGTTAATATCATGCTTACATTCCATGATTACATCTTCAAGATTCACTTGACGAATTAAAGTGATTTCTAAAGTAGAATGTTTTCTTCATGACCAAAGGAAGTCTTGTAAATTAACCAAAAGAGACTTTATGCTTTTTTTTTTATCGTTCCAAAAGTGGATTTATAGTTATCCTCATGATCTCTTGTTTATATGTAACACATCATGTTTTCAAAAAGAACACACCCAACTAACATTGAGTAATTATTGTGAAGCATCAGTTAACAATGTGACAAATGGATATAATTTGGTGAAAAGCAAATCTTTGGTCGTCAAATGGACAAATTCTTATTCTTATCAGCCTCTTATGTTTAAAAAAAATGTTTCTGTTAGGATTGATCAGGAAAACTGGATCGAACAGATCAAGACCGGAAACTGATTTGGTCCAAAACAACGGATCGAGGACCGGACTAAAATGTTGGGTTCATGTCTAAGTCGGTCCGGGAAGGTTCGGTTTGGGTTGGTCCGGTCCAACAAAGTATAATGGCCGGTTTATGGTAAGACCGAACAGGACCGGCCGAACCAAAAACCGAATATAAGGAAAAGGATGGGCCGAGGTCGGAACAAAATAGGCTCGGCCGGTCCAGTCAGACTTATTTGATACGCGATTTATTATGCTCGGCCCTAGTGTCTAGTGTAATAAAACCCATTTTTCCATCATGAAAACAAGTACTCGATATAACTTGCATGAAAAATGTTAAATCATTTTACTTATCTTATTGTCACATGTCAGTCATTTAACAATAAGCTCATGAATGATTGACATATAATATGTATGAGTATACAACTTCCATATTAGAATGATAAATGAGAGAAGAAAATATTGAAAGGGCACATTGTGTTAACGCCGTTATTAGGTGAATGCAAAAGTATCATTGCACAGGGTCATTGCTTGATGATGGCCACAAAATTCCATGCACTTTTGTTAGATATATACATAATATGAGACTTGAGCTTAATTAGATCACACATTGCTAATAAATGTGTATTTTGTGTATATGTTCAAAGGTATTTCTGTAGTGATAGTAAAGGACCACCAAAATTTATGAGACCCCTTGTTCATAAATGATTAACATGTAATATGGAGGAGTATACAACTTCCATATCAGAATGATAAATGAGAGAAGAAAATATTGAAAGGCACATTGTGTTGACATTATTGTGTTAAGGAAATACGGATAATAATGGTTGAAAAAAACGTAACATAGTAAAAGTTTAATTTAGAAAGCAATAAGGTAGGCGAGAGGAATGTGACAACACTTGTTTGGTGGAGTTGACACATTTGTTTTTTTATGTTGAAAACGTGGGTATTATTTCTATCACACAAATAAAGATGTGGGAAACTTGTAGCCGCCCGCCGTAATGCAAATAATACTACTACTCCGCATCACCTACCATTTATGATTCAATGTTGGTTGTTGTTAGGGTGAATATAATAAATACCTAGCTAATTATCAATTAAGGTTATTGGATATTAGTTGAAGTCGTGTCATTACTTTTAAAAAAACATTATTCGACTCTATGCATGGGTTACACGAATACCTTCTTGGGATAAAACCAAGTGCGTATTCTTGTTTTAGGCACAAATCAAGAACTCTTCGCTTCTAAGTATTTATGTTTCTGTTAGTGTATGTTTTATGCAAAAATGTTCATCTTTATTTATAGGGATGCCAACTCTTAATCAAAAGATTTGTAACTCATGGTCAAAGGAGTTATGAGCATTAATTGGCCGGTTAATCTCATAACTTCTTTCATAAATGCAGTGGTTAGATGACCATAATTATGGTCATTAAGTCAAACTTGAAACCGCCCATTTATTAGGTATATTTACAAACATTAAATTTTGAAACCGCTCATTTAATAGACATTAAGTTAACTACTAAAATAGTGGGGGAGTTAGTGACTTGATGGGTGTACACTCCGTACCTCTAAACCAATTTCTAAGTATGATCCAATTCTCACAATTGCACTAAATTTCCAACAATCCTTCCCAATTTAGTACAATTCCTTTTGCATGAAAATTAAACATCAAACAAAACAAGTGCAAAAATGAAAATGTCATGAGGATTGAATTTTCATCTTAGTAAATTACACGTTCAAATATTCGAGAATCATAGTATTCTAAGAATTGAACTTTTCAACCCATTTGAATACATGAAGATAAAATACACATAAGTTTTCAAACACTTAAGAAACTCCTGACACTATACAAGCCATGTGTCCATATCCAAATTCATAAATCTCTATCTCTACTACATATAAAGGAAATTTGCCCAATTCTTGAATTTTCAACAATTGGCTGAATGTTGAAAATTGAATTCTAATTTCGGAAACAATTGAAATCATTATGATGTTGAAAGTTGAAAGCTTGCAAACGAATCTGATTTGACTTTTCAAAACCTACGAATTAATAGATTAATGTTTCAATACATTAAATTATCACATTTAATTTGGTATTGTAACCATTAATTCCTAGGAGGCTAATTATGGAATAGATTAATGGGCTCATTAATCTCTCATAATTTATATTGACTATAGTTTGGGTAAATCCCCTATAAATAGAGATCACAATTGCATTGAAAAAACACACAGAAACATTTAATCTTCTCAATATCCAACTTATCACATTCACACTTTTTTCTTTCATTTTGATTTTCAGTTTTAGATATCATGTTATGTGTATCATCGTAAACCACTTCTACCATATTTTCATACTAATTTATTCATTATCTTTGAAGAAACATGTAATCTTATTATCTAAACCAAGAACAAGAGAGAGATGTGGCTTGTGATGTTTAGATAGAGAAAGTGATGGAATGGATGATATTATTACTATGTGGAAATATGGAAGAAATAAAACAACCAACCCTTCTCTAAGGCTAGAAGAGGGCTTATATAGTTACATGATGGCCGGCCCATGGGCTTCCTATGGGCCTTGGGCCGGATTAGCTTCTATACTTAACATGACACAATCTACGAGCTAAGACCTATTACAACTTGGAAGTGACCGACACTTTTTGTGTTTCCAACAATCTCCCCCTAAGGGAGGTCACTCCATTTTACAAAACTTTAAGCCTAGCATACAATGCTTTGTCTTTAGTCTTTAGCTCGTCCTTTTGACATTCTCTTGTGAGTATGTTGTAGTGATCATTGATTTCTGGATTGAGCTTGTTCCTTGAACTTGTATTTGACATTGTGATCTTGAGCATCTTGAGATCATCAACCAAGCACAATCTCTTCGCCATCTTGAAACTTTGCCATCTTGTGGATTTGTGATTTCTGAACCAACATGCTCATACCTTTCTTGAATGGTTGTCTTGAAAAACTTTAATGCTACGTCTTTCTTGAGATTCGTTAACTATAATACTTCGTCACTTCGAGAAAGACGTTCGTTATCAGAGTAGCGGAAGTCTTGAAATATGTATTTGAGCCTTTCATGAAGTCCTTATGTTTGTCTATCGGGTATGAGCATGTGGCTATGGATCTTGTGAGTCAGCTGGAATCAGGAACCTCCACCACCATCTTTAAATAGCCTGCATAAAAACAGTTAGCAATAAAGCGGGGGGACGAATATGGCTTTGTCATTCGCCCAGGTTTGGTTGGAGTAACCTTCAAATCCGTGAGGATCGACCTGTGATCAGATAGATTCAATTTAAGAAGAATCTTCTTGACAGGATTTCCAGCTGTAGTATTGAATCTTTCTAACACATAAGTATTAGATTCATCGTACTCAGCATGTTCTCATTATCGGAACGTCTCAAAGCAGACAGCACGATAAGAGTGAACCAGTGAGTTACTATCTCACCGATTGATATAGAAAATCGATTTGAAAATCAATCGACGTGTCACTTGCTAAAGTGGTTTTGTGACACATCGAGAGTTTTAAGCAATTCAAAATTCTTTAACCGTTGATCCATAACCTGGAACAAGTTTGATTCATAAAGAATCGCACCATTGTTGCTTTCCAGTTGTCACAAGCTTGATTCATAAGAATCGCACAAGTCACCTACCATGAGCTTGTTTGATGTTGGCTCAAGCAGGATTTCCATCTTCATTGTGAATACCTAAGTATCACTCGGATGTTCTGGCAAAATCACAAGGATCTTGCGTAGGACTCTAATGATATTACTTGATATTCACATTGTGTGAGATAACAAGCTAAATTATGACAAGTGTCCTAATGAGATTAATGGATGATCTCTTTTGGCTCTAGACTCAATAGTGCACTTTTAATTTTAGTGATCGGAGGCTGGAGCTGAGTGCCACCTTTTCAATATCAACTAACTCGGAGTGAGAAAGTCAATAGAAATGAGTGTATCTCCGTGAGTTTTGAAACAAAGTCTTTCCGACTTTGAGTGGCTGGGAGGGGTTTGTGCATAGCGTCACTGGGTCCATGACTGTCTTCAATGTCAGACAACACCTAAGTGTTTCTGACAGCATATGTATTGACCCGGTTTCTGCCTAAGTGTATGGAGGGCTTCTTTCTTTTCACCCTTTATCCTTACATTTCTTTTTCATTCTTCAACCCCTTCAATGCTTACCGAGACTTCATAACTAACACCTTGTTGGGTTTGTTCCAGTGTTAGCTCCATCTCAGTCGGCATTATTCCCGATTCTCACTTTTTCTCCTTTTTAATCATACCTAAGGACTTCTACACTAACTAGTGGATATCCCTGGGTAGATCCCTCCGGTTCTGGCTGGATCATGGGATTTGAATACCTATACCTAACCACCTTATAACTCCATAAAATTAAGTACATGGTCGGTCTTTTAGGGTATTCCATCACCATTACAAACCAAAATCATTGAAAAATTCATTCAAAGTGTTTGATATAAATATCAAAAGGTTTACACTTTGAATGTTTTTAATCATCACTAAAAGCTCCCCCTTAACATGTGCATCGTAATCGTAGTACATGCTAAGTGTGGAGTGCATCGAGTCCATTTTAATTGATTACTTCTGTCAATATACATTAAGTCCAGGTTAATCACATTTTCTCCCCTTATCCAAAATGTTAATCCCTTGATATTTTGGATATCAATTGATTAACCGTTCGGGGACAAAATGATGTATTCTAGCAGAATGGAACATATTATTGCTCCCCCTCAACTTTTGAGGGTTTATAAGATGGTGCCGAGTACAATTATTTGAAAGATTTTGAATTTACTAAGAAATTCTTGTAAAATTTGTACTCGAGCACATCTTATTTTTCACCAAAAAATCTACACTAGTTATTAACATATTCACAAGATAAAATTATTTACGAGGATTGACCTTATAAGATGAGAACAACATATGATAAATCATATGGTCCTTTGAAGCAGCCGTAAGTCACCCCCGTATGGTCTTCCACCAACAAATCTCTCCAAGCTCCGCATGATCCTCCTTGTCTTTAATCTTTTGTCAATTGCCTGAATCATAGCTCTTGCATTTGCTTTGTCACGTTGGCTCCAAAAAGTCTGAGGCAGATACTCCATTCTGATTCCCTTGAGGCGATCATTCAGAGCAGTCCGAACATCATCGAGAGTACCATCGCTAAACTTGTGTAGTTCATCAATGCGCATCAATCTGTTCTTCTTGTCTTTGTTCTCATAGATGAATCCTCTGGGATCGGAGTATGGTGTGTAAGCGTCTCTTCTTCTCAAATTGGATCTGTACGTGTCAGGCTTTGTGAGGTTGAGTTTCTTTTGATAGCTTTCAACACCCAATTGAAGGTCTTCCACACGCCTTTGGATGACAACACTTCTTGTGAACATTCTTAAGGAGACATTAAATGCAAGACGTTCTTCAACGTTGAGATTTGTCAACTTTCCTTGCACGAGAAGAAGCAGCATGTCTTCAATGTCTTGGATCCGAAGTCTGTGGAAATCACCTTCTTTGAACTTGTAAAGAATGTCGTCATCCCTACGTACAGTGATCCAGTCAAGATGCTTGTAGTTTTGCCATTCGACTATTTCCACCTTTGTGACAGCAATAATTCTTCTTTTTGAGTAGACGTCACGAGCTGATTCCCTTGTGGTCGCAAATGCATAGAATTGTCTTCGCTTCTTGCCCCAATGTGAGATTCCCCAGAGAGCGAATTTGTCGTAGCTGACTATCACTTGACTCCACATTGAGTTGGGCACTAAGTCTTCTATCCATTTAATATGCCCGTAATCTGCAGCCTTGGTCTTCGTAACTGAAGTAGAGTACTTGCGGCTTGACTCACCACCACGTAGGTACTCAAGGTCGTTATTGATGAAGTGATGAAACGGTATGACATGACGACCTTGAGAATTTGGAACCAACGGTAGTGGCTTTCGCAGATCATGAGGATATTGGCGGCCTTCGGGGTTGATCCAGTCCAATTTTTCTGTTGTGGCTTTGTAGACTTCTTCACAAAAGTATTCAAGTTCAGTCAAGCTCTTGCATGTTCCTTTCATCAGCTCAAATGTTGGACCTGCTAACAATTCAGGTGTTAGTGTTAATGATTTAAACAAATACATCTAAACTCTGTAGTTAATATAAATTAACTCCCCTTGAAATTATTATCTGTCATTATTCAAAACTTTATCCGTTTATTCCATGACGTATTTTGAAAGACTATTATAAAAGATTATTGGATGACACTTTCTCCCCCTCAAATAATGACCCGTTTTCTATTTAAAGAGCTGTTGTCATTGTTTGAGTGGTCGAATTGTCTTTGAAAATCTTTTTGTGATTACTGAAAACACTGATTCATTATAAAGACAACTTTTTACCAATAAAAATAAGATTTCTCTTATTTTGACAAATAAATGCACTGACACGTACATTAATTTGTATAAAGGAAGCACGGGTTGTGATGCAAAGTAATCACAAGCCTTTGCATGGTCATAGAGTAGACCATGCCCGAGAATAAATTCCCGTTGTTAGGAACAACTGTCTTTTAGACGACATGTTTTCCTCTAGGAGAAAAGCGGGTTACTATCTGAAATAATAGCAAGCCATAAGGCATGTTTTGAAAACATTAGAAACTTCTGCTCGAACTTTATTTACAGGCTCGTATCATTGTTGAATGACATTTCTAAGACTGTAAATGTTATCGATTTTCAGAAGACATGCCATTTGAAAACTTTTTTTTGTATTTTTCTCATGATTTTTTAATTTTGTATTTTGTTTTTGAAAAAATTTAATATAAAAAGGAAATATTTTTGTATTTATCTGCGTTATATTATATACAGAAGATACAAAAAGTATTCGAATCGTACAACCACTATTCGTCAATGTTATCTGACAAATTTTTCAGAGTCTTCGCGTAAAACATCACATACCAGCTGTGTATGATGTCGAAAATTCAATTCATTCTTGGCAAGAGCTTGTAGTGAAGATGTCCCAGAATTGATACTCCGAATTGACAAATGTAAGTGTCGATCACACCATTTCAACATTGCTTCCTTGAGTGGAAGTTAAATTTGATGTCAATCTGCTTGGATCTGGGAATGTTGAACGTTGTTTGCAGCAAAGGCAATATGCGCTTTATGTTATCACAATACATTGAAGATTTTATTGAATCCAAAGCATAGTCGTTAAAGTTGTGATCTCATTCCAAAGGACTTAGAGCACAACAACCGTACAAAGCAATATATTCAAGCTTCCTACTAGATATCGCAGCGCTTTCTGCCTTTTAGATGACCAGCTCACAAGACTATCACCCAAAAGTTGTATATCTACCAGAGAGCACCGGCGTTGTAACTTGAAACTAGCTTGATCCGCATCTGCAAATGATGTAAGATGCAATGGAAGGAATCCTGTCGGAAACCAAAGACCCCGATGTAGCGGTTCCTTTTATATACCTGATAGAGTGCTAATTCCACATATTACACTTCTAGAAAACGAGCTTACATGACAAGAAAACAGAACAAAAACTGCAAATATATGTTTTGTTTGGGCATTTGTAATGTGCAGGAAGTGGATACAACAAAAGACAGAAAACCAAGCCAAAATGACAAAACTGAGCATGGAATGGAAAAGACTGTGCAAAATCAAGGCCAAAGTCCAAAAATGCCAAAGTCAGAGTCAATACTAAAGAATCAGCAGTCAAACCGGAGCCGGAACTGAAGAATACTATTGAATGCAATCTTAACCCATCTGATGGGCCGGGAAAGCCCAATAGTATATTTATGAAGACTGTGAAGACCAAATGGGCCCTCAATCAATTACAACAGCCCATTTGTGTGCAATTGACAAAGACTGTGAAGACTTTGAAGGCCCAATCCTAGCCCGGTTACAGCCAATCTCAGCCATTGTACACACAAAACCCACTCCATAACCTTATTGGGCTTGAAAAAGCCCAATAACCAAACCTATACCTTATTGGGCCCAAACCCAAACCCAGTGGGCCCAATACAAGCCCAAGCCCAACAAAAGCCCATTATAAAAAAATAAAGAAAAGGGGCCAAAAATGCCAAGTTTTAAAAGTTGTTTTATAAGGAAAATAGAAAAATAAAACACAAGGGCTAGTTTTGCAAATTGCTTAAACTTTCTTTACCCCTTTTAGTTATAAAACAGCAGGGACTAGTTTTGCAATTTTGCCAAACCTTTCTTTATTTCTTTTGTAATAAAACGGAGGGGCCATTTGTGTTACTTTCCAAACATGTTATAACTAAACTTGGGCTTAAATAAAATGAAAAGAGTAAGAAAGGTGAGGGACTGAAATTGCCTCTTCTCCAAAGATCACGTTTAAACCTGCGAACCACCTTGTACTGTAACCCCGTACCCGCCAAAACCCAAACTACCATTTCCCACGGTTTTTCTTGCCATACCACCTCCCAAGTACTCTCCCAGCTCACCCCTACCACTTCCCACAACCTATTGACCCTTATAACCCCTTTCCCTGTCAAAACACACAACCCGAAGCACCCTTTCAATGGTGAGATTGATACAAGGCAAAACAAAGGGTTAGGATTGCTTGGGAAGGCATTGTACTCTCACAAGAAACACAACCCATGAGCCAGAAAGGTTTTGAGCTGCTATAAAAGAAGAGAGACCAAGCCGAAGCCAAAGCACCTTTTTTTTATGTTTTAAGTTTAATTTTAATTTTCAATCTTTCTTTTAAGCATAGTTGTAACTCAGTTCTATTTAAAAGCTTTATGTTGTAATTTCTTGTTGTTTAATAAAAAAGTTAAAAGTTCTCTTTATATTGCCACTGTTGAAATTTCAATTTTGATTTTAGCTGTTTAATTCTGTTTAAATTGTATGAAAATGTGTTTAAGTTGCTAAAACAATACTTCTAAATCCATTTCTCAGCATTCCATTTATAAAAAATCAGTCAAAAAACATATTTATATATTTAAGGGGGTGTTTGGTTTAGATCCAAAATGGGTCATAATGGTTTTGTTATGGGTCAGGATGCACTCAGCCACTTTTGGCTGAGTGTGTAGGCTGATTTAGACTAGTTAATCAAAAGCTTTTAGTTCAAAAATAAGTTTTCATGACTCTTTGATCTTTCTGTCAAAATTTACCAAAAGCCACCTTGTGTTAAACAAGCTTAAGCTGTTTAGACAGCTTAAGCATTATTTGTGGTGCTTGTTGAGTTGTTTCTAGACAGTAAACCTACCCCTTGTTGCTGTCCTTTTGGTTTGACCAAGTAATAAGCCAAGTGTATGCATGTGTGTTTTTGAAAACCCTCAACTTTAAGCCCAAAAATCAGCAGCTCTTTCTTAACCTCATTAGCTTAAATTTTGAATATAAGTTCATTGACCACCCTTTTTTATCTGTTTGTGGTTGGTTTTGGCTAATAAGCTCTTTAGAGCTTATTGCATAAGCTCAAAAGAGACCCCTTGTTCACTGTGCATCTCCCCTGGTGCTAGGCACCATTTTCAGCCCCTCCTATTTTGCTAATTTTGTATTAAGCCCTTAGTTCTTTTAGCTTTTATTTATAGCCTATTACTAGTCCTTTAAGCTCCCAAAATCTCATAGCTTATTTCCCCTTTTAGCTTAGCTTAAAAGTGTCAACATAAAGTTGGTGAGTTCATAGATTTTTGTATATGTAAATGTTGAAATCAAAAGATTTATAAAGTATGCATGACCATTTCAATCCTTATAATAGTCGCTAAAAATGTAAGTGTAAATGTAGAACCAAAAAAGTATAGTGTCCACTGCTTCACCACATTATAATGAAAAATGTTTAGTAATCAGTAATGTTCAACAAAGTAGTGTGGACCACAAGATTTCCAAAATGTATGTGACTACTATAACAAGTATAGTATCACATAAAATGTATCTACTGTTGCGCTAAGCTCATGACACTGAAGCTAATTTATGTAGCATATAATATGCAATTGTATTCTGCCCTACCGGTGTCTGACCAAGACACCCAATGAGATTTGACATGATATATATCCGTTTATCGGGAGCCCCGTGGGTAGTGGGCGCTACTCACCCAGATAGGGATAATTAGTTCCAATAGATCTATTTATAAGATTCATGCTTACTTAACCAGTACAGTCGGTCAAGCAATTGACGGTTCATGATAGTTTAGGCAAGAGGGTGGTCTAATCGCTACTTTGGCAACATGTAAACAGGAGATGATAACCAAAAACACTTGTGTCCAATGAAGAAATAACCATTGTATTTATAAACAGCTTTAAATACTTAAATCCATACATAGAAAGTGTGTGATATAAATCAAGTAACCGAGTTTGTAAATGAGTATAATTAAGAGTACGTAAACAAGTATGTAAACAAGTTGTAATGAGCATGTATTCTCCCCCGAGATTTGTAAAGTAATTGTAAAACAAGTGAAAGAGAGGCTATAAACCCACCTCGATGATGAAGAACGATTGGCAGAAGTGTACATATTAAGCACAACACAAACAGAAATCGGAACGGCTCGACCAAGGAGTTGTGGTTTGATACGCTATAAAATATACTATATAATATTTCCACAAGAGCAATTAAGAAAATTCCCTAAGGAAAATTCACTCTCAAAAATATATATAATATAATATATAATATACGTATGTTTACCGGAAAGTATGATTTCC
>BQNB010107185.1:0-23222 GCA_026074375.1 Tanacetum coccineum | reverse complement strand
TTCATTTAAGCTCCAGAATGCGCGCCTTTTGCTAATATTCACCAAGTACTCGGTAATTACTGCAATTCTCAAATATAAATGATTAAGTAACAATTCTTTGCAATAATTATATAAAATGGGTTAAATACATGGGATAAATGATGCTATAAAATAAACGTTATTTGATGTCATCATGGGTAAACATTTGGAAACGGATAGGTTAAATCCTCACAATATCTAACAAGGGTTATTGTGTGCGGGTTATGTATCAAGTAATTTCACAAAAGTATGCTTGAAAATTTTTTAAATTTGAGCATAATTTAAGCATTTTAGTGTGAAAATTAGGACAAGTAAACATTCTAATTCCATCCCCCCACTTGAATTATACAACGTCCTCGTTGTATAGATAAAACATTAAATACAGGAATTAAAAAGAATTAGAATGAAAAACTCCCCTGATATTTGCTCGGTAGATTCTCCATGTTGAGTTTAATTGAGCAAGAATTCGTGTTGAACAGCTGCCTTGAAGTTTCAAGACTCCAACACTTCAAGATCTCCAGATTTGTAAATTCTCCACCAATATTCGTCGACATTTCTTTCACGAGATCCTATATAAAATAAAAGAAAACAAGTGCAATTCTATCTTGGTATCTACAGTTAATTTAAACTAAACTAAACAAACTAAATACGAGTCAGTTTGGTGAATACGTCGTATCATGTACATGAATACGCCGTATTGCCAGAACTGACAATAATGTTTTTAAAGTGCATAAAAAGTAAAGACTGATAACGTCCAGACAATCAATACGCCATATGGTATGGAGCGGATACGCCGTATTGATGTCTGGGAAGACAGACTCGATAAAATTAAATAACATTCCGGGTTGTCTCCTGAGAAGCACTTTTGTTTACAACGAAGTCATTAAGTTAGACTTTTCTTTAGCTTCCACTTTTCATTCCATCTCATGCACGCTAATGTGCCCGCGTGTGAGCCATTTTTCCATCTTCACATCTCTAATGTAATCAGATCCTAAATTCAATACTCCTTTGTAGAACCCCTTAAGCTTTTGGTATGGATGCGAGATTCTATTCATCATATCTTCTTTACTTACCTTCAGTAATGGTGGAATCTTGTTGCATTGCTCATTAGTGTGGTGTTTAAACCTCGGATGTGATCGCACCATTTGGTAAGTTACTTCATCATTACCATTGTAAATGGTAATCATCCCTTTGAACCATCATGTTTTAATTCGAACTTCTCTCAAAAATGGTTCGCCAAAAATAACATCGCCCATTCCTTCATCACGATAAGCATCCATATTTTCTAAAACTGCAAAATCCGTCACAACAGAAATGGTTCCAACAAAAATAGGCACATTCATTAAAGCTCTTACAACATTATTCCCTTTGTACATCATCTTATCTCTCATTATAAACTTATAAAACTTTTTGGACATCACATTGACATATAATAATGGGAAAAAGTTAGCGTGTGCAAATTCAAATCCTATCATGCAAGAAAACTTTAAGTTGTGAGAACAATCTAAATGGATCTTCTTATCATAGTCACAATAACTAGGGTAATCATCAATTTTAGTATCAAGTTCATCATCCCTAGTTATAAATTCCTCAATTACCTTACCTTCCTCAACGGTGGGCATCAAATCATTACCTTGATTTCTCCTAAGCTCAAATGGTTCATTTATATCATTTAATTCAATGTAATCCTCACAGAAAGGGTCTAATGATCTATTTATCACCAAAGTCTCTCCCATTAGCCTAGCTTCTAAATCAAATTCCATTCCTTCTCTTAAACTTAGCATGTAGACTCTCTAAATTAAACTACTAGCAGGTTACACACTTGTGAAAATAATCCTTTCTTCCCTGACCCTTAAAGTAATCTTTCTTTTGTAAACATCAATCTTAGCACAGGCGGTAGACAAAAATGGTCTTCCGAGGATCAAGGGCACTTTGATATCCTCGGGCATATCTAAAATTATAAAGTCTACTGGGAAAACAAATTTACCAATTCCTACTAGTACGTTTTCAGCTATTCCTTTAGATATTTCACAGTCTTGTCTACTAATTCAACTGTTAACTTAGTGTGAGCTAATTCGATTAATCCTAAGTTAAGGTAGGTCGAGAGAGGCATAACACTAATGCTAGCTCCTAAGTCAACAAGGGCATTATCAAAGCATACATTATTAATAAAGCAAGGTAAAGTGAAACTCCCTGGGTCTTTCTCCTTTCTGGGTATGGAATTATCGATATGTGAACCTTCAGAGTAAGCTTCCGAGAATTGTGGTCCATATGATCCCTTCTTTTCTTCATAGTAGTAACCATTTAAACAACTTGGAAATGGAATCGTCGTTTGTCTTGTCTCGTACATCAGTGTACGATTCTGTCCAGTGGATACGGCGTATTGGGAAGATCCAATACGGCGTATCGGGTATGAATCAGCTTTAATAGTAGTCGAGATTGATTTGACTTGATCTCTCGGGTTCGCTTTAGTAGAGCTAGGTAGACTTACAAATCCTCTTTCCTGTAGTACCTTGCTCATTTGCTCGATTTGAATCTCTAATGTTTTAATCGATGCTCCTTGGTTTCGAATGGCAGCATCCGTCGAAGCTCGGATTTCTTTAATCAAATTGGAGTTTTCTTCATGTCTCTTTGCCGATTCACTCATAAACTTGCTCAGGGTATCTTCCATAGATTGCCTTCGTTCTTGGTAAACGGATTAACATTGTTCCGTTGATGGAATCCCTAGGAGCTGCTGCTCTATATCCCCCACATTGAAAAGGTCTTAGCAAGTTTGTGTGTATTAAGATTCTTCGAGGGTTTTCCCTTCTTCTTTGAGCGGGTAATCTTTGGTGTAGTGGGGTCCTTTGCATTGTTCACATCCAACTTGAGCAGCATAGACTTTTTCATTCACTTTCTTGATCCCTCTTCCAAGATTGTTGAGTTGTGCTTATATAGCTACCAATCCGTCAGAAGTTTCAGTACTTCTTGACCTAGATGTTCCATTGTTCCATTTTTGAGAGTATTCAACCATTTCTTAGATGGCTACCTTATTATCAACAACAGTCTTAAATGGTATTGCACCTCTTGAATCAAGAATCTGTCGAGTAGGAATTCCCAATCCATTATAGAACAAGATTACATCCTGCATCTCCATTAAATAGTATTGAGGACACTTCATCAAGAGTTCTTTAAATCGCTCCCATGCTTGGTAAAGGTTTTCATCAGGTTCTTGCTAAAAGTTGTTGATTTTCTCCATTTTCTTTGTAGTTCAACCAGGTGGACAATATTTGTTCAAAAATTTTGTTTTAAGAATATCCCAAGTTGTAATTGAACCAGTTGGTTCATTTCTCAGCCAATGGCTTGCGCCTCCATTTAAGAACATAGGGAATGCTCTAAGCATCACTTGGTCTATAGTAATATTTGGAATGTGGAATAGATCGACGATCTCAAGAACTTTCTCAATGTGTTTGTTCACATCTTCATGATCTGAACCGCTAAAAGTGTTGGTTTGTAGTTCCTTGAGAAATTGGCCTTTTAGTTCAAAGTTATCCTTGTCTTCAATTTTAGGCCTAGCAACCCCAGATCCATAGTCATCTCGGGTCTTGCTCATGTATTGCTCCACAGTTTCCGCCATTGTTTCCACAACTTCTTCTTTCGAGTATTCTTGGTTAGAAAATAAATTGAAATCAGGCGATCTTAATTCATCAAGACATAGTGTCTTAAAGTGCTTCCTAGATGATCGAAATTCTCGTTTCGGATCCTTAAAAGGTGTGAATAGTTCATTCGTTGAACTCCTTGTCATGCACTACCTGAAACAAGGGATAAACAATCAGTAGGATAGGCACTTTAGGATAGAAAATTTTTTAGCATGGAAATCAAATATGAAAACTAAGATTCTAATTCTGTTTCAAATGATCGATACTCCGTATTCAATAGAAGTAAATACACCGTATTAATTTTTTTAGTGAATACGCTGTATTAGACAGAAAGTTGGATACGCCATATCTAATGGAAGTGGATACGCCGTATCAGGTTATCGACCAGAACAGTGTATTAGGAAAATAATTAAATATGCAAACAATTAAACACACAAATATAAAAGCAAACAATTAAAATAAAAAATAAACAAAAATATACAGAATATACAAGAATATACACTAATCTAATTAACACTACTCCTAAGGGTTAGATCTAATCTAATGACCAAAATATAAAATAAAAATCAAGATTAAATTTCATTCCCCGGCAACGGCGCCAAAAACTTGATGTGTCATTGTGTGGTGTATATTTATATGATTCAAGTTTTAAATTTATATTTTGCCGACTTAACCAAAAACAACACTTTAACGGGTAGTGTACCCGGTCGGTTGTAGATTCGTGGTAAGTAGGGTGTCGAACACTTGACGCGAGGTTAAATCTCTCAATTTATTAATATTTTGATTTACTAATCTAAGTTAATTCTAATCTAAGTCAAACCTATGCTAATCCTATGTTAGTTCTAATCCTAATTCTAATAGGTAAAGGGGGGTTTCAGCCTGAAAGACTGGCATGGGTTTGGTGGTGACTACAATCAATTCAAGACACTTTAACCCACGCAAACAAATTAACAAAAGATAAAAGAGCGGTCAAGCCTTATAATAGAAAACTGTATTAGCCATTATTAATCCGATTAGAAGTTGGTTTGTTTATTCAGTGTAATGATTACTTATCTTGAAGTGGCATATCATTCTTAGACTTAGGCGGGACTTCATCCTAAGACCTAGACACATTAATTCTGTCATAATTAAAGCATCTGCATAAAGCATCCTAATATATTAATTATAATTCATCTAGAGGATGACACGGTGTATGTCGAACAAACTCTAGCTCATAGAGACTTTACCCACTCACTGCTTAACGGTAACTTGTGTTAGGTGGTTGTCCATAATCCAAACTATACCAATTATCAGAACGTTATTAGTTAGTACCAAGCCACCACCTTCTACAGTACAACCAATTCAATCAAGGCAAGCATGACGTTATTAGTGATCCTATTTGTTCCACCTATACGCATTACTATACGGAGAGCTATTCTAGACTCTTAGCCTACACCTAAACAACACTAAAGTTGCAGCGTATTAAATATGTAAGACTAGACCTAGTTGAATGATAGGTCGCATACTTGAGCACGTAAACAAGTATCATGTGATAAACATAATCAATAATTCAACAATAAATTAAGTAATCGAGATATAAACAAAATCAAACATTCAGATCTCCATAATAATGTCTAACACCCAAAGGTATTAGCCTTCAAACATCATAATTAATACAAGAGTAATAGCTTAGCCAAGGTAAACTAACCAAGTTAACGAATGATACCAAAAACTGAACGATTACAAAAGTATAAGAAATTACATGTTGTCTCCTATGGACTAGAATGCGTTACGAGACTTCTTCTGCTCTTTTTCTCCACTAAAAATCAAATTTTGTGGTTTAGGTATCAAGAATATGATTTAGCACACTTAAAACTCATTTTTGAGTTTTGTATTTATAGGGTCTGGAGTCGGTGTCGATGCGGCGTATCCAAGGTATCAGATACGGCGTATTGGGGTTTCTTGGAGTAGGGATCACGTTTGATATCTTCCAGAATATTCACCTTCTATATCTCTAATACGGCGTATTGGTCTTCTCTGGATATAGCATATTGATCTTGTTTCCTTTGTGGTCTTTGGTGAGTAAAGACACGGATACGCCGTATCTTCCTTGATGGATATGGCGTATTGGTTGTCAGAATAGTAGTCTTCAAAATATCTTCGTTTAAGCTCCAGAATGTGCGCCTTTTGCTAATATTCACCAATTACTCCACAATTACTGCAATTCTTAAATACAAACGATTAAGTAACAATTCTTTGCATTAATTATACAATATTGGTTAATTACATGGGATAAATGATGCTATAAAATAGACGTTATTTGATGTCATCATCTCGTTACGGGATATGCTTTACTTAAGATGCAAAACACTTAGCTTGTTTGCATCAAGATGATTAGTGATTAAATCCATTGTTGATTATCATGGATTAAAGTCTAAATGACTAATTGAGTTTGTGGTATTTGGAAGTTAATCCTACTTTGACTTTTCTCACTTCCTTCCCCATACAAATGTTTTATAAACTCGAGTGTATTCCTCACATGTACAAGTCTACACTTTTTCTACACAATCCTTATACACATTCTTCCCAATCACTTATTTACCTTCTTACCCAACAAGTGATTTCATCTCTTCCATATACACCTCAAACATCTTCTTCCTAAAAAATCTCATAACCACACGTGCCTACTCTTTTCTCTCTTATTGGCAATGTGATTTTTAACCCAAATCAATCCTTTGATTTCATCCTTATTTTCATCTTCATCTTTAAACCTTTCTATACATAAACCTTCACCAAATAAACCTCAAACCTTATCCTCAAAATGCTAACTCATGTTCCCTCCTTGTACTTGTTGTACTTCTATGTCCCCTACATTCCAAACAATATATCCTATATCTTTTCAAAACATTCTCTACTACATATTTACTATTTACCTTCTTCTCCATTGAATTCAAATTCACACATACACACACACACTTCTTCGTTATCACCCTTGATCAAGACATGTCATCAATCCAAGTTCCACACTCTTTTCTTCTCCACCCTTAGATTGCTTCTTAAACAAACACAACAAACATACTTTCTCTTCTACCCTTGATCAAGGAACCTTATCAATCCACACTCCCTCACTCTCTTCTAAACCATTAGATTGATTTCTCATCTTAAACAAACATAACCTCTCTCACAAACATTCATTTCTTACTCACACAACAAGTACACCTCTCTCTACCTTTGATCTTGCCACTTACCTAAGTGTCCTCTTCACAACCTCACCCTCCATTTCAAACTAAGATCAAGAGGCTCCCTTATGTCACATCATGACAACTCATACAAACCTCATACATTCTTATCCAACATGTGCTTAAAGTATTTGAAATTAAAATTTCAAATCTTCCCCTTTTCTCTCTAAGCAAGAATATTCCAAGAATATTCTCTTGTACCGTAATTAGCTATTTTAAATCTTTAGTTGAATCCTAACTAAGCTAGTTAGACTTTGAAGAATACCCAAACTACCCATTTCTGATAATTCTTTTCTCTCTTTACTTTAACAGATAAGCAAAACACTTTTAATACTTCACAAACGCTTTTATCAAATGGCTATTTAAGTTGGTTGACCATGAGTGTAAGAATGATTTAAAGTTCATAGCGTGAAGTACAATTGGGGTTTAACAAGATCGGGTAGTTAAAAATCCAAAAACCTAAAAAAATGGGTTCTGGTTTTTGGCGCCCTAGCCATGCACTGACGTATGGCCAGCGCGCCAGACGCGAGTTATATTCTAACTTTTGGGTTTTTGGCCTATAAATACCCCCTCTTGGCCTTTGTATTCCTCACGTTTTGCAAACATTCTTTCTTCTCTTTTCTCTTCTCTAATCCTCTAAGTCTAACATCAAGTGTTCTTAATCTTCTCATCTATCATCCATTGAAGTGAACACATCTCCACAAGAGAGCCACACAAGTACCTAATCTATACTTGTGTGTTTTGTCGAGGGTCTTCTTTCTCATACCCTTTCTTTAAAATTGAGTCTCTAAGCTAGGTTAGTACTTGGTTCATCCATTTATCTTTATACAATCGAGTTGTAAAGGAAGTCATGTATCATTGGGATCAAGCCTAGATCATTGGGGATCTAGTTAAGGGTTTGGAAAGCTTCCAACGGGAAGGCTTTTAGAGTTCATAGGTTAAGTCGAATCACGGGTTCTTAGGGGTGGATTCTGAGGGCGGAATACCGTAGGTAGTAACTCTTTTGTGTGAGCGCCAAGCTTTGTTGAAAGTCGGTAGAGTGAAATTGTAATACAGTTTGTAGTCCACCATAAGGATTATACTAGTATAGTATCGGAGTCGTGGATTCGAAACTGGACGTACGGAAGGACTAAACCCCCCTTCCCGAACTAGTATACATCATGGTCTCTCTCTCTCTCTATCTACTCTTTGTTCTAATTGCAAAGTAGATTAGCGCATTACTCGGTTCTTTTAAGACATGAAGTTTTATAAACTTCGAATAAGTGAAGAAAACCGTATTCACCCCACTACGGTTCTACACACACCTATGTATAATAAAAACCATATAGCCTCTTGATCTGAATATAAAACAAAACAAGAAAAGAAGATGATGGATGGCGTCGGTGTTTGTTGGTGTGGTGGCTGACAATGGTTGTTGTAGAATCAAAGTACAAAGGAGCTGATGTGTTCCACTTAAAAGAAAATGAAAAACTATCAAACAAATCGACGATGAATGATGGTCATTAGGTAGCTAATGACGAACGAGCTTATGTGTTCCACCGCTAGTGTTTTCTACCACAAAACATTAAGGCAGTCACCAGCACCACCCAACCATAAAAACCTAGATCCCCAAGACAAAACATAGTAAATCTATATAATTATACAAAAACCATATATCTAAACAGAATTAATGTGGTAAGGTTGTTGTAAAATGGATGATGAATTTTATGAAGATGGCGAAATGATACTTGATGATCCTTCAATCGATGGTGGGGATTACTGGCTGATAGTTTCGTACCAAGTGTGGTGGTTGTCGACGGCGCTGACAAAATCAACTAATTAAGATCGAAGATGATGATTAAAGAGGTTTTTAATAGGTTTACATATTATTTGTGATGACTTTTTAGCTTATGTAGTAAATTCGGTTTACTTTTTGTGGTAGGATAAGACTAAGATATGTGAAGATGTTAAATTGATAATGATGAGATTTGAAAAATGTTTATGTTCATCTCTTATAAGTTTATGTTCAGATCTGATATAGAAAGAGATAAAGTGTTTTTGTACAGGTAGGTGATCAAAGTTATTGTTTTTAATGAGCAATGCTAGGCTCACATAATTTTTACATACAAAAATCCTCATCTACATATGGCATGTGTGGTGTACCAATTAGATTACATGAAATTTTCTCTTTCTTACTTTTCACTTTCCATAATCAAGTGACACATGTAGGTGTGGATACATTTTTGTAAAAATTATGTAAGTCTAACATTTCTCGTTATTAATTGATTTGTTAAAAGAATGTGTAAAAGACTATTATACCCTCATGTGCAAGGCACATGGGGTGAGGTAACGGGGAAAGATAACTGAATTAGACGATAGGGATGAACGGTGTTACTTAGTTTCATTATAAGGATCAATTAGGGGAAAAATAATAAAGACTTAATTAGGGATTTAGCTCAACGAATGGTGTAATTAACTCTTTCTTTTATATAACGAGGCTTGACGACACTCGTGCGTTACGCCGGGTTGAGTCTGGGAGAAAAGACAGGCTGTTAGTTCTTTTTTATTGCGGCTTGTTTTAATCTAAGCTATATAATGTATTCTGTACGTTTAAGTAGAGTGGTTGTAATGTGTGTTGCTATAACTATATGTTAATTTGTGCGCTGCTTATTTTGATGCCTCTATTAGTTATGGTGTAAGTGGTTTCGTTATATAAGGGTGTGGGTATTCTTTTTGTGATTGGGTGCCCTTTTTTTGTAAAATGTTGGTTATAGTAATGTTGTTATGATAATTTCTTAGAGTGTTGGGTGTTTTTATTATTTAAAGGTATGTTGTGGGGGTTTATCTAAGTTTAGTTAGTTTGTATGAGGGTTTAGTTTGTGTATTTTTTGGAAGTTATAGGGTTTAGTTAGGCTTTTTTAGGACTTTGAGGGTTTAGTTTGGTGGTTTTTAGGAGCATGAGGGTCTTTTTTGTGGAAAGTGGGAAGTGAGAGTTAATACGATTTATGGTGCTGGCACTTGACCGTCATATCAATTGTAAGCCGTCGTTACTACTGTGTGTAATGATGGTTCAAAGTTGCATCTCCACCACATATATCTTGTATATAAACCCACCGCTATGCACTTTTAGATCATCTCTACAATCTTGTCCTCATTTTTCTCTCTTTCAATTTCATCGAACTTTGTATACAATGGTAGGACCTGCTGGAAACCAAATTGCCAGGAGGGTTTTCGATGATTTGGTTGATTTCAGTGGGGAGACGTCTGTTGCAAGGTGTATGAAGTTCTTTTTTGAGCAACAAATTTCTGATTGTCGTCGTTTCATTAACCGTATGCGTGAGGAACTTCAAACGTCTATGAATTTGTTGGGCCAGCTGACTGCACTCATTGCGATGTTGGAAGCTTATCCTGATCCTGGTGAAGTTTTTGACACATTGATGTGTCTCAGGGATGACGTGCGTGATGAATAGGCTAGGGTGGATGCTTTGAATGATTGCATTGCTTGTGCGCAGGAGCAGATTGAGATCAAATAGGAGCATGTCCGTATGATGGAGGCTGACGACAATGATGGTTAGGGCTGGGATGGGTTTCTTTTGTGTGGGTCTTTATGGTTTATGTTTGTTTAGTCTTTTGTTTAGGTAATCTATGTTTGTGGTCTATATTAAGCTGAACTATGGAAGTTGTATGGATGGGTTAGTATCTAGTGTTAATACAATGATAACTTTATGGTATTAAGATTTTGTTGTTTGCGCCCATTTTGTTTGGTTTAGAATTGTTAGAAATTATTATTCGGTTGTGTTTGCAGTTGTTTCAGTGTTTGAATATGTTGTCAATATTATTGTTTGATGTGCCATTGTTGCTAGTTAGTTGGTTGTTTCTTCTCAAATGTTTAATCTAATTGTTGATATATTTTATATCTAAGAAAATATGAACACCAAAGGTGAAATCTCCTTTTATGTTGCTATAGTTTGTATGGATTTTCTCCCTGAATAAAGCTGTGTTGATTGATTAGTTTCCCATGATTAGATTTATTTGCAAAGCTGGTATATCTGTCGATGCATATGGTTTGTCTTTGTATGTGTTTCTGTTTCTACAAAGTGGCATCAAAAGATGCATATTTGGTTGTGTATTTTTTTTGGCCAAGTAACATGAGTGTGTTTGCATTGACAGTTCGAGTATACTACCCGACATTTGTAGTTTTAGGAATTATATGCGGATGTTACCGTTTAGAGTTTGGTGAGGGTAAGCTGACCATGCCATTTATTCCTTTTTCCTATGGATGTATGAGCCTTTACGTTTGTAGAACGTATGTATAATAGCCCTTAGTAAACCTTGAATCAGTGTTGCTTTATAGCCGATGTAGAGACTGGTGACATATCAGCTATGAATGCATATGACTGTTATTTTTTCAGACCATGCTCTATCAATTCCCCTAGTTAAAGATGCAGGGGTTACAAAATGGGTGGTTATGTTTTTTGGAATTCCCCTGTGGAAGATTTAAGGGCTTTAAGTGTTGTTATTTATATGTAAGTTGTGGTGCAAAGCATTGTATCCTAGTCATATAGATTGTTTGTTAGTTGCATTGGGTAAAAATGGGTCCATCTTTTTTGCTTGATAAGTTGTCAGAGGTTACTGGATCTCCTAGGCTTGGTGCTAAGATGAAGTACGTGTTTGGTCGTTCGCGTTCTGAGGATGAATCCTTAGGCAGTTTGATGCACATTCTTTACTCGGGACTTAGGGTGTCATTGAGTAATAAGAGGAGGTTGGTGGCGGAGTTGGAAGCGTTAGGTGAGTCGGAAGGTGCTGTGAAGTGTCTGGAGCATATGAGAGTTATTGTTGGTCGCGATGCAGTTACTCTTTGGGAGTTGGAAGCCTTGTTGGCACGTTCTCAGGTTGGGGCGGCTTTGAAGACTGGTTTTGTGGCCGATATGGAAGTGCAGGAGTAGTCTTTCTTAAGTAATTCTGTTTTTGTTTAATATGGTTTGATGTCGAGAAATGAGTTGTGTTTAGGTTGAACACCTTTTGTTTTAAGTGTCTGCTGTTATGTATTGCAGTTTCCACTTTTACAATGAATAATATTGTGTTAAAATATTAGTTGTGTTTTTACTCTATGTTTTTGTTTTTATTATTTAAAATGCTGATATCAACTGTATTTTGCAAGTTGTGTTATGGATGCGTTTATCTATTTTACATGTAACTGTTATAATTGTTTTTGTGACTTGAGTCACAATCTTGTAGTTCAAGATATTCTAATAGGGTATTGGTGTGTTTGGTTATCGGATGTAAATAAACCACACATAGTTTGAAAGTGTTTAAAGATATTCCTGGTTGTATTAATCAGATCCTGTAGCATTTGTGCTTCCTATTTAACTTGTAACCGAATATGGTAGTCTATGGAGTTTTTCCCCCCTGTGGATGTTAAAGTTTAAATGTTTGAACAGGTGCAGGCGTTTAATCGATAGACTATTTGGGAATGATATACGAAGCCCAGAATACAGGTTTGTCTTTGAACTATGTTGTGTAAACATTGTATTGACTGTTTTTAAAATTTAGATGGGTTTGTTCTTGTATTTTTTAGGAGTGTTATGGGTTCTTGCTATCCTGTGTATTTGGTTTAACTGTTAAAAGGAGATTTAAATGTTCATATGATAGTATTGTAGTCTTATATGCGGGTGTGTGTAGAAAAGATTGTAATACTAAAAGTTATTTGTCATTGCAAATTTACATGAGTGTCTCAAGTAAGGTAGTCAAAAGCCTCTTTATAAACAATGTTCCTGGTGCAGTTTTTGAGTTCTTTGTTGTTGTTCTCTTTCATCAGTATTTTTAAGCCATTAGGATCTGTGACCCGTGATAGTGCGACGTATAGTTGCCCATGGCTAAACATGGGGTTGTGAAGATAGAGCCCAACATAATTAAGTAACTGGCCTTGGCTTTTGTTGATAATCATTGCGTAGCATGGCCTTACCGGGTATTGCTTTCTTTTCAAGACAAAGGGCCATTTTGACTGTGTTGATGATAAAATGATCCTATGTATTATGACTATATCCCCTATGTGCGAGCCGGTAAGGATTTTTGCCTTAATTATAAATTCACAGAGTTCAGTAATAATGAGGCGGTGCCATTGTATAGGCCCTGGCTTAGGTTTACATTTCTTAATAGCATGATTGGGAGTTCCTTTTTTAATGTTAAAGCGCGGGGGGCATTCTTTGGAAATTTAGTATGTTTAAGAATTCGGTCGGGTATAGGTTATGTTGATCTAGTGTCTCGGTTAATCCTTTGCATATCTCGTCCGCACTATGGTAGGTTATAGCCTGATCTGCTAGCTTATCAAACATGTATGCGTTAATTGCATCGGCATCGTCATTTCTAGGGGTAAGAATTGCTCGTTCTCTTAGGTACGCATCGTCTTTTTGCCTCTGAATAAAGATGGGGTAGGTCTCTTTAACAATCTGCTGAATTGGTGAGTCTGATGAGGGAATAAGGAAGGTTTCTGGTATCTCAATCCATGTAGGCTCGTCCTCCCCATCTTTAATTCTAGCAGGCTTGCCATCACCAACTGCTAAAACCCATTGATTAAACATTTGTTTTCGAGTATCAAGGGCACCGTCTGAATTATATTCATTTACTCTCATACTTCATTTCAATGTTGAAACCTTGCAGTGTTTCCATAATTCTGAGCGGTTGATACATGCCTGTACAATGTCTGCCCTTTTGCCGTTTGGTATTACTGAGAGAATTTGCCTGAAATCTCCCCCAAGTAAGACCGTCATTCCACCAAAGATTTTGTTCCATCTATCTGGGACTGGGTAGCTGTAGGATATCATATTTCACAGCCTCAATGATGATTCTTGGATTTGGCTAGTTTCTAGAGAGAGAAACACATGGAGAGATATTTTCTAGTAAGAGAAACATGTGTGTAAATCAAGGGAATAGGAAATATAACTTTTAATCGGGGGGGGGGGGGGGGGGGGGGGGGAACTTAATTTTTCATGGAGAAATCAGGTCTTCAAGCTCAAAATAATCAACTGCTCTAAATTTTCAAAGCCTAAGGATTTCAAAAACCAACCTTTTTCAGTGCCTAATAATCAAGTTCAACAAGAGATTCCAAATGATTTTTCTAGTTACAAGAGAAATAACGATCAAATATTGAGAAACATGCAAAATCAAATCAACTCGTTGAAAGCAGATTCATTTTGATAAAATGGTAGCTCAAAGAATGGCAGAAGAGGAAGCTTTATCAGAACAACAAAAGAAAAAAGGAAAATGCTCAGGTTCAATTGTGAAACGTTGTTTTATATGAAGAAGACTGGCAATCTAATTAAAGCTTAAGCTATGAAAGAAAGAAAGCAAATGCAGAGTTGTCAAAAGATTGTGTGTGGGACAAGATTTTCCCTGAACAAGGTTCTTGCTAAAAAGAATGGTTAGATTAGAATATTTGGTTTTGTGAAATCACAGGAAAGAAATACTTTACAGAGGGGAAAACGAAAATAGAGCTATATTAAAAGAAAGAAAAGGATAAGAGAGCTAGCTTTATGGAAAAGGGGAGAAGTGAAAGGCATGAAGAGAAAAAACCTAGACTCTGATAGTAACAGTTAAGATACTTAATCTACATGTCTAACGATTTTAAGACATCATGGAACTTGGAAGCTTTTCAGTTTAAAGAAGTGGGAAGTTTTTGAAGAGATTAAAGATAGAATTTCGTATAAGTTTTAGTTCAGCTGATTGATACTTTTGTTCCTATAAATCTTGAAGCTACAAAGGCAAAATTGAAAAGATATGGAGAAGAGCTTCAGACAAAGACTTCAAAGAAACAAAGGATTGATAATAAAGATGGTCCAGCTAAAGGAGAAAAAAGTTGCTGAAGTAAGAAAGATGAGCAGGTAAAAAGAACAAGAAAAAGAAAAAGACAAAAGGCAAAGGAAGAAAAGGTATACATGTAGACTATGTGTGCACAAGGAAAGATGATCAAAAACCTGATAAAGAGGGCCTAAATCAATAGAAGCTATGAATCTACTCCTTTAACACAAAATCTAATAGTGTGGCATTTTGGAAATATTTCAGCAAGGTCAAAGAAGTGTTTATCAGATAATAAGAGCAAATAGAGCTGATACAGTCTACATGAGCTTTGGAGCTATGATTAAAGACTTCATAAGAAAGGATCTTATAGAGCTGTATAGGTTGGTAATGCAGAAGTATGGAACAAATAGGCATCAAGATGCTATGACTGGAGTCTTGCTTTGGCGTTAGTGATCTCGGACTATGTTTAATCACCTCTCAGTGAAGATGCTATTTGGGAGTTACCACTTCGACAAAAAAGATGGTCAGTTAGAGATATTATGATAAGTGTGAGTAATTGTTAGACTTTAGAGGCTATGCACTATCTATAATGTTAGCAGATACGAAAGTTTCCAATGTCAAAAGAAGCTTACCAGTGATAGATGATAATGAAGCTTCTAGATGGAAAATGATGTAGTTTGCTATAAACTTTTGAAGTTGATTGAAGAAGCAAGCTAGGATTAGATAGTGTTGATGTTATTAGTAGCTGTGGCCCATGTTTTTCGAAAAACGGTGGTGATAATTAATGGAAGTGAGAAAGGGTTGGGTGTTGGCTAAACCACCGCACAATAAAATGGTTATCAGTTCCACCATGGCTTAATAGGCATAAGGACTAGTAGACCAAAGCAAACGGCTTTGGTAAAGAACTTCTTAAATCCAATTTAAGGTTGACAGTTTTTACAAAAATGTATGGTAACAATGCACCATAGTATTGCACTAAAGCATTGGGACTCAGAGCAAAGACTATGGTAAAGAGAATTCAAATCCGTTTGTAGGCTGTAGTTTGCTAAAAACTATAGGTTATCATGCACTTGTCTACTACAATAAAGCATTGACTAGTCCATAGAAAACGGCTCATGGTAAAGACATATCAAATCCGTTGATGGTTGGTAGTTTGCCAAAAACTATAAAGCCAACTTAGTTGGATGTTGTTGTGTAGCTGTCAAGAGAAGACAAAGACCTAAAGACAAAGTATGAATCTGGTTTTTCAAAGAACTTCAACCAGATCATCATCAAGAGAAGCTAGGGGACTTGAAGACATTGCTTTAGATACAATTTTCAAAAGCCAAACTGGAAGACAACTGAAGAAACTTGAAGTTAACATGTAAAGTTCAAGTTTAGGGGAGGATTGTTAGGAATTTTGTATAACAGATTTAATTCTGTTAGTATTGTAGTTAATTCTGTTAGTGTAATAGTTAGTACTAGTAGAAGGTTTATCATAGTTAGTACTAGCAGTATTAAATAGTTAATGCGGTTTATGTAATAGTTAAGTCGGCTTACGCTGAAATTAGTTAGAGTTAAAGATATGCATGAGATATCTTAGGAAAAGATATGCATTATCTTTATACTAGTTTTGTAAAGCCCATTAGGGTTTCCTTAGTCTATGAAAGGAACCAGAGGCATAGTTAGTAGATATAGTTCTATAGAAGATCATAGAGATCGATTAGCAAATCATAGTTTGTAATCTATAACTTAGGCAGATTCAAAGTTCAATAAAAAAGTGTTTTGATTATATTCTTCTTTACATTGTTGATTAAATCCCGCGTAATCAATGGTGGTTAATCATTGTTTCATCATTATTACTTTAGATTTATCTAAGGCAACAAACCCTTTACAAGCTAAAGGTTAAGATCTATTAAGCAACGGGATCCATCTTGACTTGGGAGGATCTCGTAACCAAATTTGTGAATCAATTTTTCCCTCCTTCGAAAACCACTTACTTAAAGAATGAAATTTCTCGTTTTAAACAAAAATTCGAGGAAACTTTTAGTGAAGCATGGGAACAATTTAAGGAAATGCTTAGAGCTTGTCCTCACCACGGATTTACGGAGTTAACTCAAGTTGATACCTTCTATAATGGTTTAAACGAGAATGATCAAGACTCCTTAAATGTCGCGGCGGGTGGAAATCTTTTGAGTAAAGCGACTAGAGAAGCTTTGAATATAATTGAGAATAAATCAAAAGTTCGTTATTCACGTAATAAATTGAATGTTTCTAGGATGAATACAACTTCTAGGGAAAGTGTTAGTAAAACGGATGAGAGAATTGATAAGCTTACGGATTAACTTTCGACCTTAGTCGAGATTGTTTCTAAAAAAGTTGTCACTCCCGCTCCGGTTAAAGCAGCTGAGGAAATTTGTGTTACTTGTACTGGGCCTCATACTTGGTACAATTGTCCTAATACCGATAACAATCAATCTAATGTTTGTGCGGCAACGGGTACTTACAATCAAGTTAATCCTTCGAATCGTGTTAGTAACCAAATGGCACCACCTAGTTTTGCTCCGGTGCAAAACAATGGTCAAAATAGGTATAATCAAAATCAAGGTCAAGGGAATAATTTTAATCGCGGAAATAATTTCATGGTAATCAAGGTTTTCAAGTTCAAAATAATCATGCTCTAAAATTTCAAAATCAAGGATTTCAAAACCAACCATTTCAAGTTCCTAACAATCAAGTTCAGCAAGAGTTTTCAAATGAGTTTTCAAGTTACAAGAGAAGTAATGATCAAATGATGAGAAACATCGAAAATCAAATCAATTCGTTGAAAGGAGAAGTTAAGAATGAAATTCAAAACACGATGATGACTCAACAAGCCGTCTTGATGAATCAACAAAATGTCTTTCAAACTAACTTGCAAAATATGTTAAGTGGATTCTTTCAAAACCAAGCATCAACTTCGGGTACTCTTCCGAGTAATACCATTCCAAACCCGAAGGGTGAGATGAAAGTGATCACTACTCGAAGTGGTGTTGCTTACGAGGGACCCTCGATTCCTACTAATCCTTCTCCTAAAAAGGTAGTGGAACGAGAAACCAAGGAGACAACGGATAAAGAGCAAACAAAATTCCAAAGAAGTACCGCTCACATCCCACCTCCGGTTAATCCAATTTCGATTCCGGAACCCGATGTTCCAAAGACTTCACCTAAGCCGAATATTCCATATCCTTCGCGACGTAATGATCAAAAATCTTGAGAGTTTTTGAACTTTGACTATTTCATTTCAAGTTTTTAAATAAGCTATGTATATACGGGAAACCTGAGAGTTTTTGAAACCTAAGGTCCGTGAGTCCCGAAACTAGTCTCTGTGGGATGTCAAAAGCCTGGTCACTTAGCCGCAAGGTTAGGATGTGCCGAGACGAAAGTCGCTATGTTAGATGATCTCGCCTTCAAACTCATTATTCTCAGGTGAAACATGGAACATGGAATTTTGCAAAACGTTGATCCATGGTTGAAATTCAAAATAGCACATTCACCTAAGATATAATAATTGTCATAAATCTTATGCCCCTTTCCTTTTAGAAAAAGCTCTCTTTTCCCGAACTTACACCAACTCGGATGACTTTAGAGTTAGCGGACCGATCGATTACTCATCCTAAAGGACTCGCCGAAGACATTTTTGTCAAAGTTGGGAAATTTCATTTTCCTACCGACTTTGTTGTTGTTGATTTCGAAGCCGATCATCGAATACCTCTCATACTTGGGAGATCCTTTTTGAGGATCGGTCGTGCTTTAATTTATGTTTATGGAGAAGAAGAGTTGATAATGAATCCGTCACTTTTAATCTCAATCAAACGACGAGATAATCCTCTTCGTATGATGAGGTGTCGATTAACCGAATTGACATCATTGATGAGGTTTGTGAGGAGTATGCTCCAGAATTACTAAGGTTTTCTAATAAATCTTCGGGCGGCAATCCCATCCTGACTTCTGAACTCTTTCTCCAGAATCATTTTAGAAGAAATCTAATCTTATCTCAAGGATGATTCCGATTTCACCGGAAATATGATCACGGCCGATTGCGATCCGGCGTAAGATATTTTCTTGATTGAAAAAATTGTTAATAAGACTCCGTTTCAACTCCCTCTATGGACCTAAAGCAAGGAGAATATTCCAAGGCAAAACCTTCAATTAAAGAGCCTTCGGAATTAGAGTTAAAAGACTTACCATCTCATTTGGAATATGCTTACTTAGAAGAAAATGACAAGTTACCAGTGATTATTGCAAAAGGTTTAAAAGATGATGAAAAAATATGCTCTCTTAAAAGTGCTTAAATCTCAAAAACCGCCATTGCTTGGAAAATCACCGACATCAAGGGTATCGACCCTCTATTTTTGTACACACAAAATCATGATGGAGGATGATTACAAACCCACAGTTTCAAAGTCAAGAAGGTTAACCTAAAAATTCATGAGGTAATCAAAAAGGAGGTCCTAAAACTTCTTGATGCCGGAATGATTTACCCGATCTCTGACAGCCCATGGGTTAGTCCAGTGCATTGTGTTCCAAAGAAAGGTGGAATAACCGTTGTTGCTAATGAAGAGAATGAATTAATTCTGACACGTTTAGTTACCGGGTGGAGAGTTTGTATCGACTATAGGAAATTAAATGAAGCGACTCAAAAAGATCATTTTCCATTGCCGTTTATGGATCAAATGATAGAAAGATTAGCCGGGAATGAGTTTTATTGTTTTCTAGATGGATTTTCAGGGTATTTCCAAATACCAATAGATCCCCAAGACCAGGAGAAAACTACTTTCACATGCCCGTATGGAACTTTCGCGTACCGTCGCATGCCTTTTGGCTTGTGTAATGCTCCCGGTACTTTCCAACGGTGTATGATGGCCATATTCCATGATATGATCGAAAAGACTATGGAAGTGTTTATGGATGATTTCTCAGTTTTTAGGGATAGTTTTGATTCATGCCTCTCCAATTTAGAAAAGATGCTAAAAAGGTGTGAAGACACGAATTTAGTTCTTAATTGGGAGAAGTGCCACTTTATGTGTAGAGAAGGAATTGTGTTAGGACATAAAATTTCGATGTTAGGAATTGAGGTTGATCGTGCTAAAGTCGATGTTATCGCTAAGCTACCTTACCCGACTACCGTAAAAGGTGTTAGGAGTTTCCTAGGTCATGCGGGTTTTTACCGACGTTTTATCCAAGACTTTTCCAAAATTTCTAGACTGATGACTCACCTTCTTGAGAAGGAAACACCGTTTGTGTTTTCTAAGGATTGTATTGATGCTTTTGAGACTCTTAAAAAGAAGCTTACCGAAGCTCCGATCTTAGTTGTCCCAGATTGGAACCTACCTTTTGAACTTATGTGTGATGCAAGTGATTTCGCGATTGGTGCGGTTTTAGGACAACGAAAGATGAAGCACTTTCAGCCTATACATTATGCTAGCAAGACAATGACGGAAGCTTAAATTCATTACACTACCACGGAAAAGGAAATGCTTGCCGTTGTGTATGCTTTTGAAAAGTTTCGGCCATATCTTGTCTTATCTAAAAGCATAGTGTATACGGATCACTCGGCTTTAAAGTACCTTATGAACAAACAAGACGCTAAGCCGAGGTTGCTCTGGTGGGTTCTTCTCCTACAAGAATTTGATATCATCATCCGTGATAAAAAAAAGGAAGAGAGAACCTTGCGGCGGATCATTTATCTAGACTTGAGAATCCTCATAAGGATGTGTTAGAAAACAAAGACATAAATGAACATTTTCCTTTAGAAACTCTTGGTGTGATAGCTAGTAAGAGTACCCCATGGTTTGCGGACTATGCAAATTACCATGCAGGGAATTTTATCATCAAAGAAATGATGACTCAACAAAAGATGAAGTTTTTCAAGGACGTTAAACATTATTTCTGGGACGCTCCCTATTTTTTTCGTATTTGTGCGGATCAAATCATTCGACGGTGTGTGCATGGGCAAGAAGCTATTGACATCCTCAAAGCTTGTTATGAAGGACCCATCGGGGGCCATCATAATGTCAATCTCACCGCTCGAAAAGTATTTGATGTCGGTTTCTTTTGGCCAACCATATATCGAGATGCCCATACGATGATCAAATCTTGTGATACGTGTAAAAAACAAGGCAAAATTTCACAACGAGATGAAATGCCTCAAAACGCTATCCAAGTTTGTGAAATCTTTGATGTATGGGGTATTGATTTTATGGGACCATTTCCGTCTTCACATGGGAATAAATACATCCTCGTAGCCGTTGATTATTTTTCAAAATGGGTTGAAGCAAAGGCGCTCCCCACAAATGATGCTAGAGTTGTAGTAAAATTTTTGAAGTCTCTTTTTGCCGATTCGGAACACCTAGAGCTATTATAAGCGATCGTGGCACCCATTTTTGTAATGATCAGTTTGCTAAAGTAATGTCTAAGTATGAGGTCACCCATCGTCTAGCTACCGCTTATCATCGTCAAACGAGCGGTCAAGTGGAGGTGTCCAATCGTGGTTTGAAACGTATTCTAGAAAGGACGGTTGGAGAAAACCGTGCCTCGTGGTCCAACAAACTAGATGACGCTTTGTGGGCATTTCGTACCGCTTTTAAGACACCAATTGGTTGTACGCCTTACAAGTTAGTGTACGGAAAGTCTTGCCATTTACCTATCGAAATAGAGTATAAAGCATATTGGGCTTTGAAACATGCTAATTTCGATCTTAAAACCGCGGATGATCACCGTAAGCTTCAACTTAATGAACTTAATGAGCTTCGTGATCAAGCTTACGAGAATTCTTTTATTTATAAAGAGATGACGAAAAAGCTTCACGACACAAAGATCAAAAACCGCATTTTCAATGTTGGTGATCGAGTTTTACTCTTCAACTCTCGTCTTAAGATATTCTCCGGAAAGCTTAAAACTCGTTGGTCAGGACCTTTCACCATCACCAAAGTTTTTCCATACGGAACCATTGAGTTATCTCAACCCGATGGTCCAAACTTTAAGGTGAATGGTCATCGTGTGAAGCGTTACTTCGGAGGGGACTTACCACCGAAGGTAGTCCAGGATCTCCACACTTTCTCTAAGGACGAATAAATTCGGGGATCGAGTCAATCTATGTGACTCGGTTACCAAAAATAAAGCGCTTCGTGGGAGGCACCCCATGCTTATTCTTCTATTTTCTTTCTTAATTTTATTGTGATGTGAGGAGACTTGTACTCTTCCGATTCTTGTTGTTTGTGCTTGTGATTGTTTGCAGGATTGACCCAATATTTTCTGAAGACTCTCGTGTTTGGTTTTTTTTGTCTCGGTCCACTCAAGCTTCCTAGCCTTTGCTTGCCATTAGTTTGGGGAAATCCGATATCCTAAGATTATTATCAACTAACATTTATCTTTTGGCATACTTGATAAACGACTTAAGATTTTTGTTTGATACTTTCTTCATGCTTAGATTATGCATTCGACTTTTTGAGTTATAGTATGGGGTTTTAAGCCTTAGGCTAGGAAACATTAAGGACAATGTTTAATTTTAGTATGGGATAGTTATCTTTGATATAATCTTACCTACCTTTGCCCGTTGCTCTCACGTACCCTGTTTTCCCACAAAAATTTTAAAAAAATATGAAAAAATTTTAAAATTTTTCAAAGATAAAATAAGTGTTTTGTCACAATTTTGACTTTCCTATTGGGTAGAATTAGAATAAATTTTGACCCGATCGAGCATGTTGAGCTCTAGCTTGTTCCTTAACTTTTAAGCTAAGCGTTCGCGGATTTTCGCGAAGAACGAAAAATGATAGAGTTAAGTATGAGTGGGATGCTAAACAAGGATTAGTTGGAAATCTTAAGAGCTCATGTATGTAATTTGTGGCTTTTTCTCCCATAAGCTCTTAACCGGATTAATAATACGTGCTGTTTTTGGAGATTAAACTTAAATCAACAATTTTTATGTAGTATATAGCAAAAATTTTAGTCTTAGTTCAAACTTATACTTGAATTTTTCAAAAAGAAGTCTTCTAAAAAAATCAAAATATAATAATAAAAGCTGTGGGCTGATAAAAGTTTACTACCTCTTGCCGGCTCACAACCGATGTGGTAGTCTTCTAAAGAAAGCCCATAGTAAGAATAAAAATTCGAGACTGATAAAAGTTTGTTGCATCTTGCCGGCTCACAACCGATGTTGTAGCCTTCTAAAAGGTCGAGGGTTATAATTGCATAAATGTTTAAAATTTAAGTGTAATAAATAGATTTCTTTTTGTTAAATTCAAATATGCTTTTGAACTTTGACTATTCTATTTTAAGCTATGTATATACGAGAAACCTGAGAGTTTTTGAAACCTAAGGTCCGTGAGTCCCGATACTAGTCTTTGTGCGGTGTCAAAAGCCTGGTCACTTAGCCGCAAGGTTGGGATGTGCCGAGACGAAAGTCACTACATGGGATGATCTCGTCTTCAAACTTATTATTCTCGGGTGGAACGTGAAGCATAGTATTTTGCAAAAACGTTGATCCACGGTTGAAATTCAAAATAGCACATTCACCTAAGATATAATAATTGTTGGGAGTGAAAGTTCACAA
>BQNB010107184.1:6868-21669 GCA_026074375.1 Tanacetum coccineum | reverse complement strand
TCAATTCAAAATACACTCCTTCAATTCAGCAGCGTAAGCTCCATTTCAAAAAGTCAGTTACACATACCACCGAGATCCACCGCTGCCGGAAATCACTCGACTGAGACCACCACCAGGGGCGGAGCCACAGCTGCCGGAAAAAAGTCAAATTAGTAGATAAAAGATGTTGTACCCTCATGAAAGTAACCCGAATGCCCTCAGCACTCTTTAAGGTTTCCAAAAATGATATTGTTTTTGAATGCAAACATCATTTTCTGGCGGTTTCGTTCGTCGGAAAATTTGGAGAAGAAAGTTTACATATGGGAAAGTGGGACGGAAGTGGGGTTGAGTGACTGAATTACTCCATCTGGGATGGCAAAGCGACAAAAGCTTATTATTAGTAACTTTAATTATAATAGTAAACATAATATAATATATATTTAAATTGTCGGGTCGACCCGACTCGGTCCGCTCTGACCCGGTCCATTTTTTTGTATTTACGAAATATCCCCTCAAATATTTACGAAATACCCTCTCGCACTATGTGTCAAATTACGAAAACTACCATCATTTTAATTTTTTTTATAATATACCCCTTTCCTCACTAGCGGTTGTTAAGTAACGACAGTTAGTTTAACTTTTTTTTAAAATGCACCAAAATAATGCTTGAAATCGGTCGTTACTTAACGACAGTTAACTTTTTTTTTTATTTACAAAAATATACCTCCTCTCACGTCCAGCTGAAAACACCGGCCGCTAAACATCCCGCAGCGGAGCGCGGGTGAGCTTAACTTGTTTTATTAAATGACTAAGGAGCAAATTTTCAACTTGTTTGGATAAAATAAGTTTAAATTTATTTGGATTCATTTTTCAATTATCTAGAGGTGAGCATCGGTTCAAAACCGAACCGAACCAACAAAAAGGGAACCGAATCGAAAATCCAGTTTCAGGAAAAACAAAACCGAAACCGAACCGACAAAAACCGAACCGAATAAATAGTTTAGGCGTATTTTTCTTGATTTTAACCAAAACCGCACCGACAAAACCGAAACTATAAATATTCAAAAACGAAAACCGAACCGAAAATATTTGGTTCGGTTTCGGTCGGTTCGGCTCAACTCGATTTATCGGTTCGATTTTCTGGTTGGTTTTGCGCAGGCCTACAATTATCCATATACAAAAACTACAAAGTTACTTAAATTTTTTATAAAATACAGTTAGTTGATTATTTACATTATTTAGTAAAGGTTTTTGGTTTTGCTCGATATTGTTCTCTCATCATAAACGTTCAGTTAATGTGTCATAGGAAGATTTTTAAAGAAATAGGTCATGGGTTTAATTTTAATTTTTTTGCTAAAAGGTCACTAGAACATGTCTTTATTACTTGGGGTTTGGTCCTTGGGGACAGGTTAGTTGGCACTCAAAAGAGTGTACGTGGTCAAGTTTTCGGCCAATTTGAACTTTTAGAGCATGGGCATTTTTTTCTCGTCTCGCCCAAGGCATTGCAAAACTTAAGACCGGCCCTGATGAGAAAAGAAAAATAAAGAAAAGTACATTTTGATAGTTTTTTTTCTTTTGTAGTGTTCACATGTTTATTTCCTTAAATATTGACTTTATTTTTTCCTTCTTTTTTTATTTGTGTACTTTAAACCATTAAAAAACTAATTTGAAGTACGTTTTAATTTATATAAATATTAACAAAATAATAATATGTATACTACTTAAAAAATTGCCTCACACTTTCAAAAATATGGAATTTCAGTTTAATTTTCAAGTACTATATAACTTGTTAATTTAATTTATTTTCGTGTATATTTGTCGCTAGATATCGTTTTAGTTATATTTTTCTTAGAATGTAATATACGAACCTCGAATCAACTAAAAGTTTTTTCTTTTGGAAAAAAGTTATCCCTCTGCATTGCGCGGGTAACATCTAGTGTAAATAAAGGAATAAAAAAGAAAATACCTACATATAAAACCCCTCCCTCATTCACAAATATCCCAAATAACAGGTTAAGAAAATCAAACGCTAACAGTCGTCGCCGGCGATCTCCATCACTATCTCCGTTCCATCATCACCGACCGTCGTCACCTTCACTGTCTTCACACCGTCAACGATTCAGAGGTTAATTCCTGATTTTACCATCTTCAATCATCTCTGTTGTTCGATTCAAAAATAGAATTGTTTGTAAGTGTTGAAGATCATTTGTGAAAAAACTCCTGATTTGTTTATTGATGTAGGTATGTTTGCCAATAAGCTTTCAAGAGCGTTTAGGAATACAATTTAGCTCATAAGTCCCAAAAATAAGCTTATGTCACTGAAAACATTGTAAGAATAACATCTTTTAATTCACTAGGAGTAGTAGTATACAATATTGTCACGTTCTGGTTGGTTTTCTGATTCTTATTTACCGCTTTTTGCTTTAGGGGTTTAAGCGAAAACAATATTCATGAAACTTCAACCCAACGGTTTGAGGAAGGTACATGTGTTTGGATGTGCGTTTTGGAATAGATTATCTTATTATTGCAACTTGCAGTACCTTTTATACGATTATTTTAGGGTCAAATAATCAATATTGGATAATAAGTTGTGTACTAGTTGCAACGAAAGGTAAATTATATGATTACGACAGACAAAACGCTCATACAAACACCCCATCGCTAAACAAAATTCTATTACTTGAATATAACTTCCACTTGATGCTCGTTGTTCGGGTTGTGTAGGAAAACCATTGTCAGGATGGTTATTATCTTCATCTAGAGGGTTAACCGGTGGAGGAACAATAGAAATTAGCTAAATGATGACTTTCTAGATATTAATACTATGTTTTAGCATTCATCGTTAATGTTAGTACTATAATTCGTGTACCTTGCAGTCCCTACCTTGTGAGCCTGACTTATCATCACATGAGAATTCTAGTATGTTGGGATCAATGCGATTAGGATAGTACACGGAGGTAATCCCTCTCTAGTTTTGGATTTTAAGCACTCATTGTATAGTTACGTCATACCTCTATTCTGCAGTGGTTTAATGATGTCTTCTCACCTGAAGTGTGAAGATATTCTTATCTGTTATTAGAAACTCATGGGTGCAGCGTAAGTATAGATTCATCAATTTCCAGTGTTGATCTTGTACTATTTTCTTTTCTCAGTGTTCAACCGTAAAACTATATCTGACTTACAACTGGTTTTGACGGCTGCTAAGTCTGCTAAATCTGAAACAACTAATTGATACCATTCTCTTGTTTTTACTAAAATCTAAATGGTTTTGAATTCTTAGCAAAACATTTTAGTGGTTTGGTTTGACAGCTGCTTAGTCTGCAACTAGACTGTCATGTGAATCCAAACAACATGAGCCTTAAATGTAGTTGATGTTTTGTGATTCACAGATTTTTCCTAATAGACCACCAATCCAACCGGTTTTGCCGTAAATTAAGAACTTGTGTGGTGTTGCTTGTGAAGTACCATCGTTGGATAGTGAACCCATTAATGTTTGTTTAGTTTAATGAAGTGTATGTGATATTATTATTGTTGTTAGCTGAGTATATTGAATTTGTTGTACGTGTCTTGTATATTGAATGTGGCTACAATAAAATGGTTAGTATTTGCAAAGTTTGTTTCAGTACTTTGACATAGAATGATTTCCTGGATAGTAATAAGTGTCTATCTTTTAAGATTTCCTGGATAATATAACTCATGTGCTTTGAAACATTTCAGGAGGTTTTTACCACAGCCTTTGACCATGGGACTGTTACTGAATATTGGTGCGTTTCTTGACTTTTCTGCTTGTATGTTTCTGTTCATTGACTAGTATTGTTTAGTTGTTGATAATCTGATTATATAAATATCTTATGTTGCAGATATGTCAGCGAGGGTTTTTTATGAACCTAAGTTGCTATCCGAGTTTGTTGGTGAGTTCCTCGGAAGAGAAATGTCAAGACCACTGTCTGACCAAGAAGGATTCAAGGTACTTACTAAAACTTCACTTCAGCAAATATCATGTAATTGTCGATATTATAGGCAACTATTTGTCACTTTGAAATGATTGGTTTTTGGCATAAAGCTTAGAATTTGTCGCTAGCTGATGTTGCCTACGGTTGGATGTTGTACGATACATGGGTAAAAAGATCATGGTTCATAAAACGCACACGTGTTACGACGGTTAATACCATTTAAGTGTTAATACCATTTTATCTTTTACTTCTGCATACTAAATCTTTGTTGAAATATTGAAAACATAGATTTGCTGATTTGGCAAAAAGAGTTCAGTTATTTGGAAATAACCAGGCCAGAAGGATGTTGACCGTGAAGCCTCGGTTCTATCTAAACTTGGGTCTAGTTCTACGGCCGAGCTTCACCCAAAGGCTATCCCTCATGGTGAATCAAAGGCCACTGCTATGCCGGCTGTTAGTGTCATGACTCGACTCATTTTGATCATGGTGTGGCGCAAGCTTATCAGAAACCCAAACACTTTTTCAAGCCTCATTGGCCTTACATGGTCATTGGTCTCATTCAAGAATATCTCATATTTGTTCTATTAGTCTCTTTTAAAGTCGATAATTTCTTTCTCAAATGGTATACTTATATATGTTGTTTATTTTTGTAGATGACATGTTTCAGAATTTGTTGCAAATTCCATAGCAATTCTCTCTTAGGATGCTGTCTGTCATGGGCTGTCTAAGTATCGGTAATATGTCTGTTTATACTATTCAAGAAGTTGTACATTGTTTTGCGTTTATCGTTTTTCCATTCTAAAATTGCAATATACGTTTTTTGCAGGTTTGTTCATGGCTTTGCAACCTAAAATTATAGCTTGCGGAAACTCAACTGCAACTTTTGCCATTGTGGTTCGTTTCTTGGGTACCCGCAGTCATGTTAGCTGCATCAATGGCTGTTGGTGGATTTCAAGGAACATTGCTATATGTTGCATTAGTTCAGTACAAACTAAAACTTATTTTGGAGTAAATATCGGCCTTGGCGGCTGTTATATCCTTATCGGTGGTCAGCCGGTCGTTTTTTTCACTAATCGGTCAAGGTAATCGGTTTTTGTTAATATCGGTCCAAAGTCGGTCAACATATCGACGGATTTTTGGTGGTCCGATTTTTTGGTTTTTGTGGTGTTTTCTTGATGGTTATGGTGAGGAAGAAGGTTAGGGAAGATGAATTGATTGATGAGATGAGTGATTTTTTGACTTTTACATGTGTTTGTCTTATTTTCTTATTGAAAAATGTGTAAGCCCTTTTTTTTTACTACAAAATAATTGTTTCAACAAATATCTATGCAAACAAAGTAGTTTGTACTAGTATAAAGTTTAATATGTTAAATTCATTAAATAATCACAACAAAAATATATATGACATACATGGATGGATATATAAGTGATTAGAATGCAGACAAATAGACTTAATACTCCATATTATTAACCATGGACACATAAAATATTATTCTATATATATATATATATATATATATTATGTTAAATTCATTTTATAATCACATCAAAAATATATAATGAATACATTGATGGATATATAAGTGATTATAAATGCAGACAAATAGACTAAATACTCCTATTAATTAACATGACACATAAAATAGATATAGATTATGTATATATATATATATGATATATATATATATATATATATATATATATATGTGTGTGGTGTTGTGTGTATATGTATAATAGTTTATATATAAGTAGGGATTCTTTAAGTGGGAGAATTAAATTAAAATAAGAAGATTCCAATCATACACTCTATTCGCCTATGTGGGAGTTAGTCAATGGTTTCGGTGGTTGTGAGTTGGTGAGAAGTGACTTAAATACCCACATATATTTATATATATATGTGTGTATATGTATATATACTATATATATATATATTATATATATATATGTGTGTGTGTGTGAATAATGTAATACTATAGAATAGTAGGGGATTCAGTGAGAATTAAATTAAAATAAGAAGTGGTGAGAAGTGACTAAACCAACATTTGATATAGTGCATCGACTTACAATTAGATGCATTTTTTTTTGTTCTATTCTAAGATGCACCATTTTTGAGTTTTGAAAGTTAATTTGATGTCGTTATGGTGGTAATTTGATTTTCTATGATTTTGGCCAATTACAGAGGAACAAAAAAAACAAGAGAAAAAATTTACAATGCATTTAATATCCGTATATGCATCATAAGTAAAAGCTAGAAAATACATTATGATGCTTTATTAGCCATATAAGATTATTAGAGATGCAGAAATACTTATTATTTGGATCCTTATCTTTATATATAGTTATTATATTTACATATATATATATATATTATATATTTTTATATATATATATATATATATATATAGTGGGATTTTCAATACAAAACCACTTTTTTGTACAGAACCTACAGAACCAGCCTTTTTACTCTTAATAATGCATGATGTACATTATATCTATGCAAGATGGCATCTTTGTAAATATCCACTGCTTATTTTAAAAACAGAAAAATAAGAAGGGTTTTTTTTATTATATTTATTTTTTTTTTTTATATTATTAATAGGTAATACACTTTAATTATTATTTTAAAAACCGTCCCACATTTTTAGCATTCATTCGGTTTTGGGCGAAACGAGTTCAGTTTTGGAAATCAACCAGGCCAGAATGGAGTTGACCGTGAAGCCTCGGTTCTATCTAAACTTGGGTCTAGTTCTACGGCCGAGCTTCACCCAAAGGCTATCCCTCATGGTGAATCAAAGGCCACTGCTATGCCGGCTGTTAGTGTCATGACTCGACTCATTTTGATCATGGTGTGGCGCAAGCTTATCAGAAACCCAAACACTTTTTCAAGCCTCATTGGCCTTACATGGTCATTGGTCTCATTCAAGAATATCTCATATTTGTTCTATTAGTCTCTTTTAAAGTCGATAATTTCTTTCTCAAATGGTATACTTATATATGTTGTTTATTTTTGTAGATGACATGTTCAGAAATAGTTGCAAAATCCATAGCAATTCTCTCGGATGCTGGTCTTGTCATGGCCATGTTTAGTCTCGGTAATATGTCTGTTTATACTATTCAAGAAGTTGTACATTGTTTTGCGTTTATCGTTTTTCCATTCTAAAATTGCAATATACGTTTTTTGCAGGTTTGTTCATGGCTTTGCAACCTAAAATTATAGCTTGCGGAAACTCAACTGCAACTTTTGCCATTGTGGTTCGTTTCTTGGGTACCCGCAGTCATGTTAGCTGCATCAATGGCTATTGGATTACAAGGAACATTGCTACATGTTGCCAAAGTATTTTCAGTACACAACTGAACACTTATTTTAGAAGTACATAATCGGCCTTGGCGACAGATATATACAGCTGTCTCGGCTGGTCACGACCGCTTACGATTTTTTCATCACTATTTCGGTCAAGAAATCGATATTTTTTGTCAATACCGGTCAAAGTCAGTCAAAGTCGGTCAAATCGACCGCCTAGGTCAAAGGTGGTCAACATATCGACGGATTTTTGGTGGTCCGATTTTTTGGTTTTTGTGGTGTTTTCTTGATAGTCATGGTGAGGAAGAAAAAGGATAGGGAAGATGAATTGATTGAAGAGAGAGTGATTTTGACTCTTACATGTGTTTTGTCTCACTTTTCTTACCAGAAAAATGTAATGCATCTTTTTTCACTACAAAATAAATTATTTCCACACTAATATATCTAATGCACAGTAGATACTACTATTAGATAATTTACAATCTGTTAATTCATTTATTATAATCAAGCAAACAAGATGAGACAAAAATATAGTACTGACATACATGGATGGTATATATAAGTGGATTCATAAATGTCTGACAAAAGACTTAATACTCCATATTATTAACATGAAATTCCTATTGGTCCAAAAGTAGTAATGTAGGTTCTGTACAAAAAAGTGGTTCTGCAAAGAACGGTCTTATGGGAACCATTCAACACATAACCACTTTTTTGTACAGAACCTACAAAACCATTTTTGGACCAATAGAAATTTAATATTAATAAATAATTTTATTTAAATAGAAATGGTATAATAGTAAAATGCATTTTCACCTCTTTTTAAATTTTCTTGATTAAAAAATGTTTTTATAGGGCCCTAGTTTTTTGGAAAGGAATTTTTTTTATATATTTTTCAACGTATATGTTTTAAAAAAGTAGGTGCATATGTGTTTTTTTAATATTTTTAAATTTACATACGTTTCTTGCATACAATTGTTAAGCCATGAAACTTGTTTGGCTTCAAATGATAATTGCACATATGTTTCTAGTGTACATTATCTTCGAAATTATATAACAAAAACCATAAACATAAACAAATAATATCTAAATTTATAACAAAGCAAAAACATAAATACAAAGTTGATATAAAACAAAGTACAATTCATATACAAGTATCTTGTTTGATATAAATGTGCACACTATTTAAAAACATGTGTGCACTCTTCACTTTCTTATCAAATTCATCAGGACATATGTGCACGTGTTCCAAGAACATATGTGCACGTTGCGCTTTCTCATCAAATTCATCAGGACATATGTGCACGTGTTCCAAGAACATTAGTGTACGCCCTCCAAAAACATGCATGTTTGTGCCGACCACATAAACTAAACTTCATAATTAAAATACCAAAAACACGATCCCTATCAAACAAAAACAAAAAATTAAATAGTTAATCAAATTAACTAAAAAATCAACCGACACTATAAATACGCAAAGCATATCACAACCCATTGATTTTATGATATCTACAATTAACTCATTTGATATAGTTTAATAAAAACAAGAAAGTAAATTAAAACCCACATGGTGCATCCATCCCATGTGATCTGGCCACATGAAAACATGGGTGAGCCAATATAAATTGTATAAGTGAATAACTAAAGTTAAATGTAAAATTGTGTGCTAAGAATATATATGTTATATTAGGATTCCAATGAAATAAATAAACCCAACTTGGTTCCCCACGTAGTGATGCAATTAACCTTTTTTTGAACAGGATGATACAATCAACCTACTTCATATCTTCTTATAGAGATTACAACAAAAATACATCTCTCTTTCCACACTTGTAAGCTTGACATGTTGGACCAAAATTATGTAACACAGCAAGTTTAATGGAAAGGAATAACTAAAATTTAATGAAAATGAATAAAGTTTACTTTACATATATGTTTATCCTTGTAAACAAAATATTATTATCTTATTACTTATGAGTAAACATTTGATCATAATGCAAAGTATGGTTTAAGAATTACCTCCTAACGAAACAGAAACCGACGAAAACTTAACTTGAACACAAACTTCGAATGAAACAAGATCCGAATATAAACCCAAAACACGAACTCGAAACTCGAGCATTCGAAAGCACTAAGCGGTTCATCCCGTCATAATATCGATAGCGATACTAGTCATTGGTACGTCTCTATGCACCATTTATTCAACCACATGCTTCCTTCTATTTTGCCTACAAACCAAAAAATCATAACAAAAAAAGTATCAAAATGAATCTCAGATCCATCTATTAACAAGAAAGGGAAATAATTAATTTTTTTACTAACGTCATATATAAAAATGACTTAAATTTCACTCGAACCTTTCATCGGTAACCTGCTTGATAACGGCAACCGTAAAATCAACCATAACCGCCTTCAGTTGCTTGTTGGAAAATGACTAAAGCACAAAACCCAATTACGCAGTTAGACACAGATTCGATGAAATCTTATATTAGATCCTGAAAATAAAATAAAAAATTGATCCATAAAATTTCAATTAACCCATCTAATATGAGAATAAAGATATGGACTCTGGTGGTAATTTAGATCTAAAGATATAGTACTGGTAAAAGAGAGAGACATATGGTGGCGGTTTGTAGGTTAAAATAAGAGAGAAGTTGGTGCCTGAGATATATCATGTACATAAGGTATTATTTTTTAAAAGAGTAAATGTGGATTTCCTATAGTACCCTTTTCAATTTACAAACAATAGTCTAATCTTTCAATTAATTACATTTATGTCACAACTCATCTCATCCATTCATTTACTGATCTAATGGTTATAATTTGGTTCTGTAGGTTCTGTACAAAAAAGTAGTTCTGCAAAGAAAATGCCACTATATATATATATATATATATATAAACTAAGCAAGCTTGAAAATATCAAAAAGTTTGCATGTATAACCTTATTTAGTCGTTCGAACGGATGTTCGGTTAGGGTATCATCATTGTAGTATATGATTATTTTGCTTTAGTCACGTACCGTTATATTTGTATTAAATATAGGGGGGGTCCCCCCCCCCCCCCCCCCATTGTGGGGGGGGGGGGTTGTTTTTTTGGGGAGGTCGCGGTTAGGACGTGAAGCTATTTGCGCTTGTTGATTTGATTGATTTGGATCTTTTGCTTAAGGTGAGTGCATAGCCTCACATTTAAATCTTTTAATTGTTTTTAAACCCGCGAGGGGGATGCATGTTTGTTTTATAAAATCGAACACATATGATTTTATGGTATGCTGGACCCGATTACGAGATTGTTTCCGCATAAGTAGCTATTGTCGAAGTCCCTTATTTCATGAACCGTTAATTGCCTTGTAAGGTGAACGCTAATGCATTAATAGATCATTTAGGTTGACACCTGTCCGGTGTTTGAATCCTTGTGAACCACCTTTTCAAAACGGACATTTTGTATTTAGAAAGTAGTAGGTATATGATAATAATACCTTGTTTTGGGGCACACTAACATATGAAATGCCATATGTATTGTTAACGTTCGGTGTCATGAGCTTATTGTGTGAAAGAAAAGAAGTTGCTATACATTGCATTCGTTGCTTTGTTTTCCCGAGAACTAATTATGTGTTCAAAGATTATTGCTTATTAATTATTTTTAACTCTATGAATTTCACTTAACATTGTTGTTGACGTTTTAAACATGTTTTATCCCGGTAACTAAGGATGAAGGCAACGATGGCGTGGAGGTGTCATGCGTGTGATGGATTTGATGAAAGACTACTTATGTGTTCCTTGTCTTTAAAACAACATTGTCTTGTTGTTGTCTAAATCTATGTCATTACTTTGAAAACAATAGTTTTTCAAATTTTGTAAGGTTGTGTTGCGATTCTAGTGAGGACCTAAACGCGTTTTTACTTCTGATTAATAATGGAAACATGTTGTTAAACGTCTCTTTTTGGTTGGGTCATTTTCTATTGTCTTGGTGAATGGTGCTATTTAGTAACATCCAAATTGCTAATTTCGCTGCGCAATCCAATGTCTGTTGAATGAGGGTGTTACAAATATGCAGAAAATATATGTTGGTATGTCACACGTACGAAGCAAGAGTACACAACAGTTTAAGAAAATGCACCACACTATAAGGTTCTCTTACTCTATTCACATAGCTACTAAATTTCTTACAATTATGGATGGGATTAAAATATTTGGTACACAGTTTTCTGCGGAAGGCCTCATTTTATCAATTGAGCTTAGTAACGTACTGTAATTTCAAAACAAACAAAAGGGTGTTTTCAAAACAAATAAAGGGGTGTTAGGGAGCACTTATATTGAAGGCTTATCAGCTTATTATCTTATTCTATTATACTTATAGAATAAACTTGCCCAAACACTTATCAAAAAATCCTTTAAAGACATCTTCTAAAAAGTTTTAAGCTCTTTTGATAAGCTGCCCAAACACTCCTTAAAAACGCCAATGATGATTATCACTTTGATTCCTACTCTGATTTTGGTATGTTTCAGCTGGTATGTACCCATTCAAAAGATAACAGTTGAATAAGTAATAAACCTGTAATGAGTTAGGCCTTTTGGTTGTACCTGAATTTGCTAGATCCTACAAACTCTGACATGTAAATGGCTACAATAGTTTACAACAATTGGTGCATAATATATACTATTGAGGTTCAAATGACAGAATAGCATAGGCACCAATAGCAGGCTATTTACACGCAACAAAATGATGAGCTAACTGTGTGTCATGCAATGGCAATGATTCTATCCATTTCCCCCTTAAATATATAGTAAAAGAGTTTGTTAAATTGAAATATAATTCAACATCTGCACCAAAAGAGGAGTCATGCATATTAACAACGTATGCAAATGATTTTATGGATGAACGCATTAATGAATTTTGGATTTGAGTTTTATAATATAAATACATGCTTAAGCAATGACTGATCATATATAACGTAACCCCGATACCCACCACACACGATAACTTGTATCATGGTCAGTTTGCAGGCCACTTTTAGAACCAAAAACTTGAATTAACCAGGCAGTCGCTTTTGATTCACAATAATTGTATTTTAGAAAGTAAAAAAGGAATGATAGAAAAACCATAACCAAATCTGGATTCAATAGAAGAGAAAACTTATAATGTTTTAGCTTTAATCTAAACTTGAATGATCAGGTGTTAGTATAACATGTCACACGTGTGGATATTCTATATCGATTAGTACCTATGTTGCTGAGTGCATTTTTAAGATTTTGCTGTTGAGGCAACAGACTGACCAAGTATTTGGAAAATATGAAATCGTTAATCAAAGTTCATGCTAGTTCCATATCACGTACTTACCTCTGAAAATGTATCAACCAAGTTAACCTGAGTTTAATGCAATTTTATATTACACATTAATCCCCTATCATTTTCGTCTAGCACCTTCCACCATAATTTTTAGTAAGTTCTCATCTTTATCCACTTTCGTATCATGACACAATCATCTAATTAATATAATATAAGTAACCGCATTTGACAAAATGAAAAGTTTAAAAGAAAAACCTGTCAACTGAGAGAATACGAAGCCCTTATTTGGTTCCAACAAAAGGTTCGAGAAAATCATAAGGAAGATACAATAACTCTTTAGCAAGATGTAAATGCCCAGGTCCAATTATGAACATATCCTTTTACACCCTACACATGCAAATGGTTTGTAACTATAGGTTCAAGATTCGTTGGCAGCCATTTTTGTAACATCATTAATTTTAACCATAATTGGAAGGCAAACTGTGATAAAAAAATACCTAAGACGCATCCCCTTCAAGGCCAGTAGATAAAAACCCTGGCTTTTACAACAATGTAGGGAACTTCACTCTGGTATACAATGAAAAGGGAAAAACTTGTTGTTGTTGGAGGAAGTCTAAATGATCCAGAAACCTGCAAATATAAACCTTATTAATCTCGATGAACTCTGTTTCTATTTTTCTAAAAACATAGCAAAGCTGAACGGATGGTGCAAGGTCGAATTTAAAAAGTAGGCCGAATCTATAAGATATAGGTCAAACTTCATATTTGGTCAGATCTACAATCTTCTTCTAGTGATGATTTAGTTTCATACCAGTGCCTTCATTGCTTAGAATTATAAGTACCAAATCATATGCCTCACCAATGGCCAAAAAAAATATATTCATAATTTTCATAATGTAGTGCATCATCATATCAAATTAGTGCATTATATAAGAAACTCATCACATCAGTTCACCATTGAACCAAACAAAGAACAAATCACATTTGTCATAGGTAGTTTGGGTTCGTAGCTATGGTATATTGGTTGCACTTATTTTTGACTCATGGACCGATTACATCTATGAAGTATAGAATATTAACTTGGCAAGTCGTATCAAAACCCAAAATGATGAAACCACCGTTATCACGCAATCGATGGCTATTATTTATAGTCTCAAGTGTTCTTTTTCGTTGCATATGTTGCTATAGTAATGAAAATAACACTAATGTAAAAAAGATCTAACTATTTCCTGGATATAATTAATCATCATAAGTTCAGCAAACAAACCGCATAATGAATCTAGAAATGTGTATCTTTGATGATGTATCATTCACTATGTAAGCTTCCAAAGATCCTGTATAGGGCACCATCACCACCACCGCTTGATTCAACATCGTCTATTGCATCACCGTCATCGCCCATCATTAATTCCTATGGTTTAAACCAATCAAATAAACATACTAATAGAAAAAAATAAATCAGCCAAATAATTCCAAAAATGACACCATACCTATTAATCATATCACATATCCTTTTCATCTTTTTTAGACTCACAAACTGAAGCAATTGGGACTTTCCTATAATTAAAAGAAAAAAAATGTAACATTAATTCATCAAACATACTAATAAATTTTAAAAAAAACTCCACATGAAATCACAGTTCGAAATCAAACAAAAATTAACTAAAAATTAAAAATTTATTATACACACGCGTATATCCAAGATCCTTTTTGATATTGGTAGAATGATTTGTGGATTGATGAATCTGAGTATGATGTGTAGGTGAAGAACATGTAAGAGAAAAGAGCCATCTTGTTTTTTAGAAAGACACAAGGATAGTGGATAATAAATGTTGCTGGAGCGGATCGAGTCGTACAAATTAATGCTATACCGGGTCGGGTCTGTGACATAAATGCATTTACCAGGAGATCCGGGTAAATGTATGGTTTTTCTAATGTTTGTTCATATTACTTTGAGAGGTTAGGATTTGTTTATGTATTGAACATAGTTGGGTTAAATTTAATCTGGTCCAAATCTGTTGGCATTCACTCTTTTGGATCTGTTGTTTGATTCGACTTATGTATTGCTGGTTAGTTTATTGAAATTGATTTTGGTATTAGTATTAGTATTGGGATCGGCATTGGTATCAATATTAGTGTTAGTATCGGTATCGGTATTTAATATTTGCACCGGGTTAGAATGGCATTGGTATCGATATTGAATGGTTTTGGTTGCTCGGTTATGTTGGTTACATCCGGCTCTACATCCGTTTGGTATCGTCTAGTTTTGCCTCGTTCTGTAT
>BQNB010107183.1:5107-23223 GCA_026074375.1 Tanacetum coccineum | reverse complement strand
TATATAACCCAAGGTAGTTATAAAGATGATAATGACAACACCATAGTTTTCTTCTTATGGTTTACTTAATAGTCACACCCATATTTAAAATGTTGTTGATTCTAGACAATGCCTTTTGTTGTTTTTTTATAAGCAAGCTTTGTGATTATTTGTTATCTTGGGTTTTAGGGGTGATCGAATGAAGAACCGGCATAGTATTTTGGTGAAGTTTGAGGACCAAAACTCAACAGATGGATTTCATAAGCATTTTAATGGAAGGTGGTTTTCATATCTAGAGGTTTTCCTCATTCACTATGCGTAATTTTTTTTGGTTGCTTTATGTAACAAAAAAACTTTTCCTTGATATATAATAAATTGTTATGTTTGAATACAGACACAATCATGCCGTGCGCTTACCACTGACACGCAATTGAGCACACACAGACTTCCCCTGCAAGTACAGAGCTAGCCTCCTGTCCAATCTCTCTCGGTAATATCTAACTTTTAATCCTACACATATAGGTCTTTTTTTACAAAGAAGAAACATGTTCGCTAATTTCATTATGTGTGGATAGTTGGAGTGAAGTAAGGACATATGAATTTAGAGTCACAATGGTGATAATAACATCAGCGAGTAACATAGGATTCCTAAATTGAATCACTGTTACTTTAGGTAGGTGCGAATAGTGAATTTGGCCTTGCCATTAGTTAATGTACCTGTGGATTGTTGTTGTTTGGGGATTGTTTCTTTTCGTAATTAAATGTTACAGTATTCTATGAACTAAAACATGGCTCTACAGATCAATATTTGATTACAATTGCCAAAATGCAGGGCATATACTATCTGTAAACTTGCAAACTGTGGAAATAACTAACAAAATGCAGGCCGTATACTTTATAAAAACTGTTAGGTTATAGATTGTTGGTTGACCAGATTGTTGCATTAACTGTTGGTTTATTATGGATCGTTGATTATTTTTATATTTTACACGTGTCATTCTGATTAAGAATTTTTCAAACTATATATATAATATTATAATAAAATAAAATATATATAATCTAAAAACAACACTAATCAACAAATCAATATAACCGAGAGCAGTATAGAATTTTCCCGGGTCGTTAATCCCCAACGAGGCTGTGTTGGAAAATCGATACAGTCGGAAGATTGGAGTTTGAAGGAGAGAAATGATTTGAGAGTGTGGAAAGTTAAATTAAACAATAACAAACAAAAACGTTTAAGAAAAACCTAAAAATTAGGAAATTAAGCTGAAAAACGGGAGCACGAATCCCGAACTAAGGGGCAAAAACCTAAAATCTTCAAAATTAACCCTACGAAGAAATTTTTGGTTCTAAACTACTCTAGGGGACAAATAACGAAGAATAAAAAAGACTAGACTGAAAACGGAGGTTGTTTGACCCAAAAACGAGTCAAGACAAAAACCGCACCCGAGCCCCGTTCTTTAAAAATCAAAAAGTTACAAAAATGACCCTACGAAAATTTTTGTATTTTTCCTACAAACTATATGACTAAAGAAAATTTTCTAAAAAAGAAAAATATTTTTTTGATAATTTTTGTATTTTTTATGAATTTTTTAAACTTTTAACTAAATTAAATTATAAAAAATAATAAACGACTTTTAAAAATTCTGAAAATTTTACCTAAAATACTAGACACTATAATTAACCTAAGAAAAATAAGAAACCAAGAATTGGCTTATAAATAAGCCCGAAAATAAGCTATAAACAGCTTATAGCTTTAAAGTGGAAAATGTGGTTAAATACCTAAGCCTTTGTGACACTAACGTAAAAGTCTCAAGGGCGCAGCGGTAAGTGTGTGTATAAAGAGGGGATGTATCGAGGGTAGAGACCCGGGTTCAAGTCTTGCTCACCCGGGTCACCCCTTGTCTTCCCCTTTTTTTTTATAAAAAACTTTGTGAACCAAAGTTGTTAAGCTTATTGAGCTTAACAACTTTCGAAACTACAACTTTTTCTAAAAGCTTATGAATAAGCTTAAAATGGGCTTTTTAAAACATACAGTTTGCTAAAATGAGCTTAAGGCTAAAAAAAACTAAGTCTTTTGGACTTTGTTGACTAATAAGCTAGACTTGGACAAATAAGCAAAAAGGAATATTATCTATCTAACCTAAATAAGCACTTAAAACTGAAATGCAATAACTAAATAAGCTTAAAGAGCTTAAGTGACAGGAAGCTAAATTAGCTTAAAGCTTAAAAGGCAAAAGGGCAAGGTCTTGGGCTGTTTACACAAAATAAGCTAAGACAATAAGAAAATAAGCACACACAGCCTAACACACTAACCTAATAAGCTACTAGGAACACAAATAAGCACATGGAATAAGCTCAATAAGCCAAGAAGTGGCTTAATACCCACAACAGTACTAACTTAAGAGTTAGTACTGTTGGTGTGAATTTAAGCTTAGGGTCTCACTCTTGGCTTAAAAATAAGCAACAAGAAGGGCTTTTTAAGGCCTGAAACAAAGAGGGTTTATCAAAGAGCTTATTGGCTCTTAAGAAAAGCCAAAAGCTTGGGCTTAAGTTCACTAATAAGCTAGAAAAGATGGCTTAAAATTAACCCCTTAGCACCAGGGGAACACTAAGCTAAAACAAGGGGCTTAATTTGACAGCTTATTTTAAGCTGTCAAATAAGCTTAAAAGGATCCCCTTTTTCTTTCATCTTATCTAAATTTTCACCATCTCTTGTTAAGTAACAAGTGCAACCAAAGATGTGAAGGTGTTTAATTGAGGGTTTTCTATCATTAATGATGTGATATGCCATTTTCTCATGAGTTGGGATGATGATTGATCTGTTTTGAGTATAGCATGCGGTTGCAATTGCTTCAGCCCAAAAGAATAAAGGAAGTTTAGAAGCCGAAAGCATTGTTCGAGCAGCCTCAACGAGAGTATCCAAATAAGCCATTGATTCTCTTTTTTTAAGCCCAACAGTTTCAAATAACACTTGTAACAACTTAAAAAACAGGTTTTGACTAAAAAGCTTTAGAAAAACAGACTTAAATAAGCTCAAACACTTAAGCTAAAGTCAACTCTATAACCCCAACCCATGGACACCCATTGACCCGTTTTCATCTCACTACTTAACCCAAACACGCCCCTTAAAAATAGCTTAAAGCTGTTTAAGCTTATTAGGGTGATTTAAACCATGGATTCCAAAGACAGTAAGCTAAAACATGCATAACAGAAAGACATAAATAAGCAAAAATTAACAATAAATACAGCACTGAAATAAGCTAAAATAAAAAGTAACAGTAACTAGGCTAATTTGGACAAAAAATGGTAAAAACTTGCATAATGAAATTTAAACTTATAACTCCTATATTTTAAGCACTAATAAGCAATAATAAGCATAAATAAGCATACTCAAAAGAAAATTAAGCACCAATAAGCTGAAAATAAGCTAATGCTAAAAATGAGCTAAAAATGGAAATTGAGAACTTACAAACCCCTTTGCTCTAAACAAGGGCAAATAAGCTAGTAAAAGCTTAATCTACAAGCTCCAGCTTATTATAAAATAAGCTGGTATTGTCCATAAGCCCATCCAATTCTGGCTTATCATCCAAAGTAACAAGCTGTGGTATTTTGAGTGAAATTTTTAAGTACAAGTTCAAATTTTACTTAGCTTATTAACTTGTTAAGTGAACATAGCTTATTAATAATTTATTTAAGACTTGTTTAACACAAATAAAAGGTAATTAAGCAAGTTTGAACAATAAAACTCAAAAACTGGGTATAAAACCTTAAACTTCACCACTTCCATATAACGTTTAAAAAAGAGTACAAAGAACTTACAAAAAAAGCTGTAAATAAAGCTGAAAGAAACATAAAAATGACCTTAATTTAAAGAAGATAAAGACATCTACACTACATAACTAAATTCGGCTCACATAGCCTCTATTTTACACAGCACGTCTTCAGCCCTTCTTCTTGTGTTTCTTCTGTGAGTAGACTTTCAAAAAACCCTAATCCCAGCCCATTGATAGCAATTGTGCCTCTTTAAATCCATCCTAAGCCATTGATTCGCTAATGATCATTGAGAATGTTGAGATTGCCAACATGGCAATTCGTTAGGCTTGGGAATTATATGGAGGAAGGGTGGGGGGTGATGTTTACCCCTGGTGTTGAAAGGGTTATTGGAATAAAAACGGGTGGTTAACTCGTTGACTTTTTTGGGGGGAAAATGGGCGGGAAAAACTGTTTGAGTTAACAGAGAAGGTGCTGGTGGTTTGCCAACTTTGGCCCCTCAAGGTTATAGAGTATTTTGCATCTATGGTCCTTGTGGTGATATAAGGTTGAGGGTTTGGCAGAAATGCCCCCTCAACCTTATACCTCTTACTGCAAACATAGTCCTTTGGGAACAAGTTATGGGACCATTGGCCAGGAAGTGCCCCCTCACTGTTATTTCAAGCAAATTGCAAATCAGCCCTGTAGTCTTTTTCATTGTAAATCACTTATAGGGATTCGACATTTTTGGTCCCCCTTAAGTATGTTTCTTTCTGATCTTGACTTCCTCTTACTTTGACTTTGTCGGGGTTGACTTGACTTTGACTGTTGACTTTCCTTTGACTTTTTTGACCTTAGGTTGACCTTTTGGCTTCGACTTGGCTTTGACTTTTCACACTATTCCATTTCGTGCCCAGTTTTGTCGTTTTTGGCTTTGTTTTTCGTCCTTTTGTGAATATCTGTTTCCTGCACAACACAAATGCAAAACAAACATATCTTTGGCAGTTTTTTGTCTGTTTTTGGTCATTTAAGCTCGTTTTTAAAGGTAAAAGGTATGTGTAAGTAAACACTTACGAAAACTAAGAATCTCAATCCCCCTCGACTAATAACCTCGAAAAGTAGCTAAGTGTTCGTCAAGGGGAACTAAAGAATCAAAAACTTCGACAGTCCCTTTATTCACCATTTTTATCTTTACACTGACTCTCCCTAATATTTTTGATTTTCCTTTTTTCTTTCTCGACTTCCTGTTTGACGTGCCTTGTATTATATCAACATTGGTCATAGAAATAAAACGCCCATAGAATAATCTACAAGGATGTCCTGACGATAAGTTTATTCATCGCCCCTGATTTTTCACTAGTCCAAACCAAGCAATTAAATAAGATCATTCGTCAATATAAGTCTAAATGCTAAGCACGTCATAACTTTATGACTGTGAACTTATTACTCCGAACATGAATATATGATTTAAATGTGTGTACTCATTTCAACTGCAATCATAGATCAACCTATTTCCATAGTCGTGATTCAAGAGTGAATCATGAACTCAAAGCAACACTTATTAAGTCCTAGTATCCTTTGTAACTTGATTCTAAAGAAACGAAATTTTAACTGTAGAACTTTTGCAACAATCTTCATCATTATAATCATAAGTTCTTAAAGCTAGGAATGCGTTGCTATAGTGTTGGACACCTACCTAGGCCTCGCTCCCTAGTAGGATATCACAACCAACGACCGGTGTTCTTAGTTTGAAAACCCACCCCGTTGCTAGCGTAGTGGGAAATCACATCAACACCTTCTTCCTAATATGGCTGAGGATAGGTGTCTTAGTTTGAACCCTCACCTAGACCTCGCTTCCTGGTGAGATATCACAACACACCAAATCCCTAGAAGTAAAGATGTCTTAGTTTGAACCCCCCCTATCGTGTTATAGCGAGTAGGATAATCACTACACACTCTTTTACTTGTTCAATATAATCAAAAGTGTATGCTTTATTGCATAATTTCAATATTCATGGCATTTTTGCATTCATATTTCATTCATGGCTTCATTTGGCATTTTAACTTTCGAATTACTAAGAATAGAAAAATCTCGCTTTAAAGAATCAAGTTACAAATTGAAGCTTTTTCTAAAAACATTGATTGACTTAGTTGAATTGAAATGAGTACGTATGATTATGCGGATTAGAAGCTAATGGGAGAAAAAACCACAAGTACTCATATAGAGTTTTAGAAGAAATCTTGCCTTAGCACATAAACTTATATTTAACTCTAGTCACTTCTGTTCTTCACCTTATTAAAATTCGAAGTAAAAAAAAAAAAGATAAAAAATGCAATAGAATTCGTGAAAGCTTAGCCTACAAGCGGTAAGTTGAGGAACTAGCTAGGGCTCAACACGCCCGATCGAGTCAAAAATTATTCTCATTCTACCTATTAGGAAAGTCAAAACTGTGACAAAACACTTATTTTTATTTGAATTTTTTTTAAAAAATTTTCGATTTTTTGGTATTTTTGAGCAAAAAATATTTGGAGGTAAAAAACGGGATTACGTTGATAGCAACACAGCAGGCAAAAATCAAATCGAAGATCCCCCCATACTAGAACTAAACATCGTACCTCGATGTTCAATGGGGTTCCTACGCAAATCTAAAGGCCGTTTATTAATGTGCCAAAAGATAAAACGTTAGTCGATTAATTTGGATTACGGATCCTCAAAAAGAAGCTGAGGATGTGAAACTCATTGGATACTGCGAGCATGAGAGCTTCACAATCCGGGAATCCTGCACATACAACACAGCAAAAAGATACGTTTAGAAAGCACACAAAACATGGACAAAACACGGGTAATGGAAAATGTAAGCCTCCTCACACAAAAACACTTATTTATTACTAACTACTAAATAGAAAAAAATTGGGACTGATATGCATGGGGTGCCTCCTCTACGAAGACCGCTTGTTTAGGTCGCTATGCTTGACTCGTCCCTCGAATGTTATTGTCCGTGGGGAACGTCTAGAGATCTTGGGACAAACTTCGGTAGGTATGTCCTCTCCAAAGTAGTGTTTCAAACGATGAACATATCACTTTGAATTCGGCCCGGAAGTTTTGGGAATAACTCGGACAGTGCCATGAATGGAAAAACTTGGTTTACAGTAAATGGTCCACTCAGCGGGTCTTAAGCTTGCCGAAGAAAATCTTCAATCTAGAGTTAAAGAGGAGACTCGATCACTCGACTTTGAAAACTGATTTTTGATTTGGAGGCATGGATCTCTTTGTTTTTCTCTTTATAGATCAAAGAGTTTCATAGGGGCATGATCACGAAGTTGCAATTAAGTTCATTTGAGTTGAATTTTTTCTGTGATCACCCGCTGTTTTGATATCAAAGTTTGTATGCTTAAGGGCCCAGTAAGCTTGTGTCCTCGACTCAATCAGAAGATATCATGCCTTCCGCCGTACACTAACTTATATGGAATGCCCCCGATGGTGTTTTGTAAAGCTGTGCGAAAAGCCCAAAGTGCGTCATCTAATTTGTGAAAACTGTGAGTTTTTTTGATTTGGAGTCATTGATTCTCTTTGTTTGTCTCTTTATAGATCAAATAGTTTTCAAAGGCATGATCACGAAGTTCATTAAGTTCATTGAGTTGAATTTTTTTTTTTTTCTGTGATCACCCGCTGTTTTGATATCAAAGTTTGTATGCTTAAGGGCCCAGTAAGCTTTGTGCTCGAGCTCAATCGGAAGATGACATGCCTTCCCGTACACTAACTTATATGGAGTACACCCGATGGGTGTTTTGTAAGCTGTGCGGAAAGCCCAAAGTGCGTTCAGATCTAATTTATCCACCAAGAAGGCACAATTTTCGCCTATGGTCCTTTGCAAGAAGTCACTTTCAAACCACGATTGGATGACCACTTTGTCCACTTGTTTGTGGATGATACCAGCGGTGGAGAGACGAGAGTACTCCGTACTTAAGCATGACCTTTGAAAATTGGTCATTGCAAAAATGGGTTCCGCGATCACTTATGATTGCACGAGGGGCACCAAATCTGGAGAAGAGAGTTTTAAGAAATTTGCAAACAACTCGGGCATCATTGGTGGGGAGCGCTTTTGCTTTAACCCATTTTGATAAGTAATCGACTGCCACGAGTATATATTTGTTCCCTCTTGAAGACGGGAATGGCCCCATAAAATCAATGCCCCAAATGTCAAAGATTTCGCTAATAAACATTGGATAGAAGTTTATGCGCATCTCGTCACCGTTGCGAAATTTGCCTTGACTGGATAAAAAGCGATGTTGACGAAGTGTCACATCGGGTGACCAAAGTCGTAGGCATCCTTGTAGAATCGTATAGATAAGGGCCAATAAAAACCTGAATCGAAGACTGAGAGAATATAAGCGAACTTTTTATGCGTTAGATTTGGCAGCCTAGTGTCCCCTCAGTAGTCCACTGTGGCACAGCTTAAGAATGTCTAAAGCTTCTTGCCCTGAAAAAACACAACGCCTAATTACTTGTCCGCACAGACATGAATAGAAAAAGGAGGTCGTCCAAAATAATGTTTGACATCTTGAAAAACTATTTTTCTCTGGGTCGACATTCGCTGACAAATGAAATTTCCGCATGGTATATTTGCGTAAATCTGCAAACCATGGGGGTACTATCATCCAGAAGAGCAAACCGACATCCAAGAGTCTCGAGTGAAATGTTTTCGTGATTTCCTGGTTCCCGAACGATCATTTTTGGTGAGGGTTTCTCAAGTCTGAGAGATGATCTACTCACTCTGGCGCCAGAATTTTCTGCTCCTTTTTGTCGTCGATTTCAATATCGAATTTCTTGAGACAAAAGGACCACCACATTAGTCTTGCTTAGCATTACTTTTTACAAAGCAGATACTTAATAGCAGAATGATCAGTATACACTATGCTATTTGGACAAAACAGATATGACCAGAATTACTCAAAAGCCGAACACTAACGGCAAGTATTTTCTTTTTCGGTGTTCGTAGTGTAGTGATGCTTGAGCTTCGGACATTGTCTGTTGGCCGATAGTGAATTGGTTGAAATGCTTGTTCTTTCGTGCCTCGAAGGACTTGCCACCATTGCATAAATCGGCTTGCATCACACATGAGTTTCGAAAGGGCAAGTCCCATCCTGGAGCAATCAAAATTGGACCTCTTCAATTTCTATTAAGGTATTAAGGATTCGATACAACTTCTTCTGAGAAAGAAAAATGAGTCTCTTTTTCAAGCAAGTGGTCATTGGGAACGGACCCCAAATTTTGAAAAGTCTTGTATGAAACGGTCGGTAGAAAACCACATCCCAAGAAAACTACGGACACCTTTCACAGTAGTCGGGTGAGGGAGCTTGGCTATGACTTCAACTTTAGCACGATCGACCTCAATTCCCGACTTAGAAATTTTGTGTCCAAGAACAATGCCTTCTTTAACCATAAAATGGCTTTTCTCCCAATTTAGGGACAAATTGGTGTCTTCACACCGTTTTAACATTTTTTCCAAAATGGGATAGGCATGTAGAAAGATCACCCGAAGACCGAGAAGTCATCCATGAATACTTCCATTGTTTTTTCGATCATGTCATGGAAGATTGCCATCATACATCGTTGGAACGTGCCGGGTGCGTTGCATAGCCCAAAAGGCATGCGGCGATAGGCAAACGTTCCGTATGGGCAAGTAAAAGTTGTCTTCTCTTGATCCTTCGGGTCAATGGGAATCTGAAAATAACCCGAGAAGCCATCGAGGAAACAATAGTATTGGTTTCCCGCGAGTCTTTCGAGCATTTGATCCATGAAGGGCAATGGAAAAGGTCTTTTCAGTCAGGGTAGGCGCTCATTCAACTTCTATAGTCAATGCACACTCTCCACCCCGTGACCAATCGAGTTGGTATCAAATCATTATCATCATTATTTGACGATGTTTATACCAACCCTTCTTTGTACCACAATGTATCAGGGCTTAATCCCAAGGACTGTCAGAGATCAGGATAAATTTAATCCGGCGCAAAGAAGTTTTTCAACTCTTTATTGATGAACTCATGGATCTTGGTTTACCCGTCTTTTGCACTCATGAACTGTTGGTTCGTAGTCCTCTTCCATAAGGATTTTGTGAGTACAAAACTCTGGATCAACACCCTTGATATCGGAGAGTTTCCAAGCGATGGCTCGCTTGTGGGACTTTAGAACCTTGATAAGAGCTGCCTTTTCCTCATCCTTTAAATCTTTCGCAATTATGACTGGCAACTTGTCGTCGCCTTCCAAAAATGCGTATTCTAAATGAGGTGGCAAGTCTTTGAGTTCAACCTCGGGAGGCTCATCAAATGATGATTTAGCTTCAACAACTTTAAGCTCTTCCCGGATTTCGGGTGAATAATCTTTATGATTCGGAAGAGGAGGCAACGGTTCACTATTGAGAAGTGCTTCTAGAATAAGAATGTCACCCTCCGGATCATAGTAAAGTGTAGCATGAATTTCATATAGAAATTGCTCAATTCATCGACAGCTATAAAAGCATTTGCTTCTTCAAGAAGGAGAAAATCACTATCTCCGAAAGGAGTTAGTGTTGGTGAAGAATTTGAAACAATTGGATCGTAATCCGGAGAAGGATTACCGTATGCAACTGAATCAGAAAAACCTAAGACTTCTTGCGAGTATTCTTCACATGCCAATTCAATGACGTCGATTCGGTTTGCCGTCATATGATTGTAATTGGCCGTGTATCTCGAAGTTTGGTCCAGATTGAAGGTGATGGCCTCTTTGCCAACACGAAGGGTTATTTCACCTTCGTAAACATCTATTAATGCACGACTGGTCTTTAAGAAACTTCTCCCGAGGATTAAAGGTACTCGGGGTCTGGACGTCAAAATCAACAACGACCAAAAAATCTGCCGAGAAACTGAACTTTCCAACGCGATTAGACGGACGTCTTTAGCAATACCGATTGTTCAGTGATTGAACGGTCTGCTAGCTCTAGCGTCATGCATGTCGGGGTTAGTTCAGGAAGAGAGAGGATTCTTTTCAGACGTAATATGGCATAAAGATTAGATGCTCGCGAAGGCCGAACCTAGATCGGCCAAGGCGTTGCATGTATTAATCCCAGAAAATTCACATGGAATGAGAAATCGGCCAGGGTCTCCAAGTTTTTTAGGTAACTTGTTTAGGATGACTGCTGAGCAATTCTCGTTCAGATAGAAGAGTTCTAGCCACTTCACTCAACTCTCTTTTTCCGATAAGGTTTTAGAGTCGAGGCAAATTTCGGCATAAGGGTCAAGGCATCCGTAAAGCTAATTTCGAAACTCAAATCTCTAAAGATTTCGTAGAATTTCTCAATTTGATCGTTAGCTTTTTCACGGCGCCTTTCATCATTTCTTCTTGAAGGAAACGGAATCGATGTTTGTTGGTTAGGCCTTGGAGCACTGACGGGAACACAAGAACGGGTTCGGAAAGTTAGATTATAGATGGAGCTTGAAAGTACGAGGTTGGACGTCTTCGGTGGTCTTTCCCGTTATCATAGGAAGCATCGTGTCCTTTGTAACCTCGGTATTACGATTCATCACTTTCGGAGGAGAAGATGAAGTAGAAGGAATCGCGGGTCCTTGATATGCAACACCACTTCGGGTGGTGATACCTTTCAAATCTTCCTTCGGGTTGGTAATGGTTTACCAGCGGGAGAGTTTTCCGCGAACCTGAAGTAGAGGCGGTATTCATTTTGATAAAGTTACTTAGCATACTTTCAAGCCTTTGATTCGAAGTAGCCAAGTTGTTCAATTGAGCTTGCAGGTTTTGCCCCTGGTTTTGCACATTCCTCATAACCGCATCATTAGCCTTTACGTAGCTATCAAAATCGGTCTTAGACACACCTTGTGACTGAGGAGCGGGAGCTTGGTAAGCTGGGGGTTGATTAACCTGGGGTTGATAAATTGGTCCTTGACTAAAATTATTACCCCGAATTTTGCTAAATTGTTCCCTCGATTTTGGTTGAAATTGATCCCCCGATTTTGGTTGCTTTGATGGTTTTGCATAGGTGGAAAACTGGGAGGTCGAATTTGGTTTGCCAACCACTGGTGGTCGGGGGCACTGGTATTACACATTGATGTAAATTAGCCGCAGCGGCTTGAGAGACGTAAGCTTGATTGTTTGTCATGATAACATTGCCAGATCGGTGGCGAGGACATACTTTATATGATGCAGCTCCACCGCAAGTCAGCCACAACTTTCCTCGACCGGTGCTTTTAAGGACGCTATGGATTTTGTTGAGCGGGGAGCTTGAGATTGATTCTTCTTATCAAGGAGTTCAATCTTTGAATCCGATATCTTTGAGTTCAGAGACTCGGAGAGATACCGTAGGTGGAAAAAGTACTTGTGTACTAATCTTTCGCTTTAGCAACAACGGGTTTGCTTCGTGAAAAAAAATTACAACTTTGGATTTGCTCTTCACATGAATTTTAGACATATCTCTCAGGGCATTTTATCCCAAAAAGTTACCACCGATGCCGTCGGCATTCCAATATTCTTGGATCCATTTTGAGTTCAAGCATATGAAGTATCGAGTTTGGCAATTCCGAAAACCCATGAATGCGGCATGCCTAAAGAAGATCATTGAATCGGTCCCATGCTTCATAAAACGATTCGTCAAATCTTTGCTGAAATCTCGTGATTTCATTTCTAAGATTTGTCGTTTTAGAAGGGGGAAAGAATTTGTTAATAAATTTCGAAACAAGATCATCCCATGTAAGAATCGATCGAGGGGGTTCTTTGTCAAGCAAATCCGGGTTGCAACCCTCGAGGGAAAATGGGAAAAGCATAACTTAACCATCGTACTCGAGACGTTCGGGAACTCATTGTAGAAGTGATCATGTGTGAAATAATGATGTGAGCATGTGGGTCTTCTTCTTTATCATGTTCCAAACAATTGCTGTTTTAGAACAAGATGTAAGTATGCCATGCTTGATCTCAAAATTGTTTGCAGTTGACTCGGAACACGATGCATCCTCGTAACCCTCGGTGGTGCTTCAAGCAATTAGAGCCATAGTACGATTATCGTCCTCGTAACATGGGAGGATTGAAATTTCTTGGTGGTTAGCTGGTTCTCCAAGATTGTGTGATTCAACAGAAGTTTGTGCGGACTTTGTGGTTGGTCGACGTCTACGGGCTTAGAACGAGTGCGCATGCACAAAATAAAATATTAAAAAGAAAATTTACACTAATGATTTATTCATAATGTATTTTTTTTCGGGAACAATGAGAATTAGAGACACTCAAATCAAATATATCAACTTACTTCACGTAGATCTAGAAAGATAAACGCACAGTGAGCGAGGAGTAGGAATAGCGCGAAGCTTATTTCTCCTTCGGGTCGTTAGTTCCTCGAAACAACCCTCCTATAGACCACTTATAGTTTGTTTAACTTTTCAGGTGAGCCGTACGTCGTAAGAGACACAAAAGACAAGTTTTTAATCTTTGTGCGAGTTGGGAGCCAACAAGTTTCACCGGAAGTTATTATGATTAAACCATCAGTTAGAATATTATATGTTGGTATTTAACCAGATATTGTGAATTTTATTATAATAAAGACAATTGTTTTATCTTTTTTGGTTTTCTCTTGTTTTCTTTTAGTTTTAAATGATAATCTATAACTATAAGAAATGAAAATATTTTTGTATATTTTTATTTTTTATAATATGATAATATACACGGATTCAAACACAAATGGCCAAAACGTAAACGATAAACGGTTTCACAGCCTCACCCGGGCAACGGGCGCCAAAGAAATTGATTGCGGCCAAACTACACCTTAAAATATATATAATATATAATAAAATATAAAATATATATAGTAAGAATAGTCTGGAAACACAATCAAAGAAACCGAGAAGTAGTATAGAATTTTCCCGGGTCGTTAATCCCCAACGAGGCTGGACTAGAGAATCGATACAGTCGGAAGATTGGAGTTTGAATGAGAAAAATGATTTGAGAGTGTGGAAAGTTAAATTAAACAATAACAAACAAAAACGTTTAAGGAAAACCTAAAAATTACGAAATTAAACTAGAAAACGAGAGCACGAATCCTCCCAAGAACTAAGGTAAAAAACCTAAAATCTTCAAATTAAACCCTACAGAAGAAATTTTCACATCTAACTACTCGAGGGAACTAATTAACGAAAGGAATAAAAAAGACTAGATTGAAAACGGGAGGTCGTTTGACCCAAAAACGAGTCAAGACAAAAAAACGCACAACCAGCCCCGTTCTTTAAAATCAAAAATTACAAAAATGGACCCTAGAAAAGCGAAGTTTTTGTATTTTTTCACGTACTATATACTAAAGAAAAATTTTAAAAAAAGAAAATATTTTTTGATAATTTTTATATTTTTTATGAATTTTTAAACTTTTAAACTAAATTAAATTATAAAAAATACTAAACATACTTTTTAAAAATTCTGAAAATTACTAAATTACTCTGACACTATGACCAACCTAACGAAAAATGAGACAAAAAATTAGGCTTATAAATAAAGGCCCAAATAAGCTGGTAAACAGCTTATAGCCTAAAGTGGATAAACAAGTGTTAAATACTAAAGCCTTGGGATACTAACGTAAAATTCCCAAGGTGCGCAGCGGTAACACTTTTACCAATAAAATAGAGGTGTACGAGTAGCAAGGCCTGGTTCGAGTCTTGCTCACGCCGGTCACCCCTTGTCTCCTTTGCTTTTTTTTATAAAAAACTTTTGTGAATCCACATTTGTTAAGCTCCTTGAACTTAACAATTTCTAAAACTAAAACTTTTTCTAAAAGCTTATAAATAAGCTTAAAAAGAGCTTCTAAGGTGGACAGAAGCTTAAATGAGCTTAAGGCTAAAAAAAACTAAGTCTTTTGGACTTTGTGGACACTTAAGCTAGAACTTGGACAATTAAGCAAAAAAATATTATCTAACTAGCCTAAATAAGCATAAAGAGCTAAAACCTACAACTAAATAAGCTTAAAGAGCTTAAATGACAGGAAGCTAAATTAGCTTAAAGCTTAAAAGGCAAAGGGCAAGGTCGTTGGAGCTGTGTTTACACAAAATTAAAGCTAAAGACAATAAGAAAAATTACCACATCAAATACACTAACCTAATTAGCTACTAGGAACACAAATAAGCTCATGGAATAAGCTCAATAAGCCAAGAAGTGGCTTAATACCCACAACAGTACTAACTTAAGAGTTAGTACTGTTGGGTATGGGTTTGGCCTAGGGACAAAAACTTAGCTTAAAAATAAGCAACTAAAAGGGCTTTTTAAGGCCTGAAACTAAGGGAACTTAACAAAGAGCTTATTGGCTTATTAGAAAAGCCAATAACTCATGCTGAGGTTAACTAATAAGCTGGATAAGAAGGCTTAAAGATGACCCCTTAGCACCAGGGGAAGTAAGCCAAGGACAAGGGCTTATATTGACAGCTTTGAATAAGCTGTCAAATAAGCTCAAAATACAAAGATAAGTTAAAACAGATGAAAAATGACTTAAGGGAGGTGACTATGCTCGTAAAATCTAGCTTATAAAAACAATTAAAGATGGCTGATTTTTGGCTCTTGAAAAGTGGGATTTTTTCTTTTCAAACTGACAACTTACACTTTGACAGCTTTGGACTCAAAAAGTCAAGTGACAACAAAGTACTCTGTTTACAACTTGTTTAGACACACAATTGACACTCTTTTTAAACCACAACTCAAATATACAATGGCTTATCCAAATAAGCCATTGTATCTTTTTTTTAAAAGCAACCGTTTAAGAACACTTGAAAAAACTTGAAAAAAACATGTTTTGACTAAAAAGCTTTAGCAAAACAGACTTAAATCAGCTCAAATTCTTAAGCTAAATCTAACTCTATGACCCCAACCCATGACACACCATTTTGACCCGTTTTCCTACTTAACCCAAACACCCCCTTAATTTCTAAATTTGATTTTAAAATACACAAGACCTGTTTTAAGCTCAAAATTTTAAAAGACTATTACTAATTAAGCACTATTAAGCAATAACAAGTGAAAAGCAACACAAATAAGCACTTTTAAAGGAGTGATAAGCTAGTGACTTGAATAAGCTAAATTAGGCAGTTTTAAGCAATTTGAATGTAAGTGAAAGAAAATCAACTACAAGGCATACTTTAGCATAAATAAACAGCAATAATATAAGCTAAAAATAAGCACTGCTACAGTAACTATTAAGCAAATTTTAAAAAGAAATTGTACCTTTAACCCTTGCTCAAACAGGGTTGTATGAAACCTAATTAAGCTCTAAACCTACCCAAAGCTTATGAATAAGCTCGAACTAAGCAATACCAATGAGCCTTCCAATATTGCTCATTCATCCAATGCTTGATCCAACAGTAACTTTGTCCCCCTTTTTGAATTTTTCTTAAAGTTTTTTAAAAACAGGTTATAAAAATGGCTTATATTGAGAGCTTAAAGGTTTTTAAAGAGACTTTCGTAACTTAGAACACAAATGTAAAATTAACTGAATTTTCATTAAAAGAAATGAAATACAAGTACATAAAAGAGCTAAACTGAAAACTTAACACACTTCATTAACTTTTTAAAAAGAGTACAAAGAACTTGCAATAAGCTGTAAATAAGCTGAAAGAAACATAAAAATGACTTAATTTAAAGAAAGATAAAGACTTCTACATTACACACTAAATTCGGCTCACATAGCCTCCTATTTATGCTAAGAGCTAAGTCTTCAGCCCTTCTTTCTTGTGTTTCTTCTGTGAGAGACTTCAAAGCCCTAATCCCAGCCATTGATAACAATTGTGCTTCTTTAAATCCATCCTAGCCATTGATTCGGCAAAAGTTATGGAGAAAAGTGAGATTGCCAACATGGCAATGCCCCTTTTTTGGTGGGAAAGATAGTGGAGAGGAGGGGGGAGGTTTATCCATGGTGTTGAAGGGTTGCAGGGTAAAAGAGGGGGAGGCTAACCCGTGAGTTGGTTGGGGATTGAAAAGGGCGGGAAAAAATGTTTTGGGTTTAACAGGAAAAGGTTTTGGGTGATGGCAAGATTGGCCCCTCATGGTGATAAGGGATGTTGCAATTTTCGTCCTTGGTGTTATACAAGTTTGGGGACTTGGCAAATTAACCCCCCAAGGGTTATATTGGTTGTTGCACCCAAGGTCCTTGTGATGAAAGCCTTTGAAATGTTGGCAGATTTAACCCTTGTGGTATTTCTTTGCCAATTTGGCAGATTTGGCCCTTCTCTTTATTTCCTTCTTTTCTTCTTTCAAAACAAGTTTAGGGATTTACAAGTTTAGTCCCTAAACTTGTTTTTCTTGACTTTTGGCTTCGGGTTTGTCGGGGTTGACTTTTTCAAACTTGGGCTTGGACTTGACTTTGTCTTTTTCCACGCTTTTCCATTCCGTGTCCGGTTTTGTCGTTTTTGCTTCGTTTTTCGTCCTTTTCTTAGATATCCGTTCCTGCACAACACAATTAGCAAAACAAGCATATATTTGGCATTTTAAGTCCATTTTTGGTTATTTTAACTTGTTTTTAAAGGTAAAAGGTATGTGTAATTAAACATATACCAATGGTCTTCTCTGTCTTCTTTTTATAGGCAGCTGAGCTTCTTTGCTTGTGTGCTTGTTGTGTTAGTTATGTGAGAGCAAACCAAACATAATCCTGGCCTTTAATCTTTCTTGGAGACCAAACAAATCATCTTAACCCTTCATCTTGTTGTCCAATTAAACAGCTTGGGATTGCCACAGTGGTAAGGCATCATGTGATGGGGGGGGAAGGTTTTATCCTGTGTAATTCGGTGTTGCAGGTAAAAGGGGAGAAAAGTAGCAGGTTTTGGGTTTTGGTCGTGGCGGAAAAAATGGGGGATAGGGTTTATCTGGGTTTAAAGGGTGCAGGGGTGAATTGTTTTAGGGATTGGCACATTTGGCCCTCCAAGGTGTAAAGTGACATTGCAGTAAATGTCCTTGTGGGGTTAATGTTTTGGAGACTTGGCAAGATCACCCCCTCATGGTTATTTAGTTAATTGCAAATGTGGTCCTTGAATGATACAAGTTTAGGGGGTTAGCAGTTTTGCCCCCCTAAAGTTATATTTTAGGTAACTTGCAATTTCAGCCCTTGTATTTTTTTTATTCTCTTATTGCAACTTTGGGATTTGGCAATTTTGGTCCCTTAAATTTGTATACTTCTGATTTAGCCTCTCGGAGTTGACTTTGACTTTGTTGGGGTTGACTTTTCTGTTGACTGTTTGACTTTGACTGACTTTGGCTTCGATTTGACTTTTTCTTTTCACACTTTTCTATAGAGAGCCTAGTTTTGTCCGTTTTTAGCTTTGTTTTTGTCCTTTTCTTGAATATCCGTTTCCTACACAATACAATTATAAAACATACAAAT